>CAJHNH020007013.1:85000-185000 GCA_905116865.2 Candidula unifasciata | reverse complement strand
CGGGTTGAAGGGGAAGATTTTGTTTTTTCAGCAAAGCATCGGATGCGACAAAAGGATCGGAAGTTCATGAGTTCAGATCCTGACGGACCATGCCTTTATTTTAAAATGACCTTGACTCCTAGGGTGACCTAACCTTAAATGGGTACCAGGTAAAAGTCCTGGGAAGTAAAGGCAGCCGGCATGATGCTGACCACATCACCCACCAAGTGAGTGGTCTATAATATATACGTTTTGTCCTATATGCCCCAAAAGCGTGGATCCTGTCAAAATGTACGTTACTAACTTTGTTGTGATGAAATATTCGTAGAGACACACTGCAGTAGACAAGTTATAATTTATCCCTGTCTGAGGCAGTGTGGCAAACATTTGTTTGTTGCTCATCGTACACAAGCCTAAGTAAACTCTCAAGTACACAGCATGAAGAATATTGCACGAAATATACGTTAGACTATCATTTTGATCATCATCATCATCATCATTGGTATCTCCTTCCTCTTTAGTCCTGTTATGCCCTTTAGCGGCAGGTTTTGAGCCCCTGGCGAGAGACTGGTTGTGCTACATAGATGCTGGTATTTACGGCTTCTGATATTATATCTATCCATCGCTTGCTTGGTTGACCTCTGGCTCTGCTTCCATTACATCAAACCGCTGACTGTGGTACACTGTCTGGTGGAAGTCCTAAAACATTTCCACGCCATTTGATCTTGCGACAGTTTGCTACTGTAGTTTTAATCATTATCATCACCGTGTGATAATTCTATGTAGGGCTCTGTTTGACTCAACTACACTAGGTCAGAATGCACCCGTAAGTATAATTTTGTCACACGACACAAATCTGTCACCGACATAATTAATGTTTGCGACTGCACTGGCGCGTGCGGTAAAGTTGCACTTTGACATTTGCAGCAACAGCTGATTCTGAGGCAGGGTCAATGCTGTATGGCAGTTTCGTCGCGTACCTTTACTTCCGGATTACTTTCCCAAAATCCTCATGTACTCTGAGATAGTGGTGTTCTGAATGTTGGCTCACGTTTGTCTAGAGGCCAACTCCTCGGTGCAAACATACATTCAGCCTATCTCAGGAATGAGGTGAGTCGAGCTCTGACTCCACAGGGTTAATACAAACTCGTGGGTACAACTCGGCCAGACATCATCATTACTAATTTTGCCCCCAGACTGGTAAACAATGTTAATACAGTCAAAAATATAAACAACAGTAAGTCTAGCAAGACATGAATACACTTCTGACTAAGACAAATGATTCTAACGAGACAACTTTCTTCCAAGAATAAGAAATCTTGTGAACAAGAAACATAATGTAAAAATGTCACTATGATAAAGGAAGACGAAATGCGGAACAAAGAGAAACAGAACGATAGTTCATAATGTTTTCAAAGAGTTGAGACTATAGAGCGGGTCTCCCTGGGTGTTCACTCTATCTATATTTGTTTGTTTCGTGTTTGGGTAGCTGACAGGTGGGCTAAAAAATGAATTTCTACTGTGTTGGGCTGTTGGTGTCAGCAGGTTGAAACACACTGCTGTAGGGAAGGACAAGTCAAGTGAAAATACAGGCTATGGCGACCCTGTGTGTTATCAGCAATCGCTAATGTAAACTGAGCGATGAAGACATAGTGAGACATCTGTGTTAGATTATACCCGGGGAGGGAGGGGGTGGGGGGGGGGGGGGTTTGAAACCTTTAACCGAGACAGATGTCGAAAAAGGAAAGGAGAGAGACAGAGAGAAAGACAGAAACAGAGACATAGAGAACGAGAGAGGTATCAACAAAGGAATGGAGAGAGACCAAGAGAAAGAAGATGTCGAGAAATAAAGAGGGAGAGACCCAGAAAAAGAAACTGATATCGAGAAATGAAGGAAGAGAGGCTACAGAACGAGAGACCGAGAGAAAGAGAGACATATAGAGATAAAGTGAGAGGAGATGCCATGGAGAGAGAGAGAGAGAGAGAGAGAGAGAGAGAGAGAGAGAGAGAGAGAGAGAGAGAGAGAGAGAGAGTAAAGGAGACTCAGAGATAGACAATGAGCAATGATTGACACATAAATAGAAAAGAGAACAAGAAAGGTAGGCTGTTGAGGGCGATCACTCCTCTCACCAGCTCTCCAACACTATGTATCATAACATATACTGACACCCCTCCATGCCATGACAAGAGACTGTCAAGAATATTTTAGCCTTGTCTTATCTTAACACTCTTTCCCTAAATCTTAAACGCTGTCACAGTTTTTTTACAGTTTATTTACCGTTCCGTCTAAATAAATAACTGCGATTACATTGCTTCCGATCTTTGGCTCTTTTCAATGACTTTACATTTTGGCTGTCAGATGACAGTTTTTAAATCCAAAAGCTACTTTTCCAAACGTATCGTTTTAACCAACTAATGGGACAATTTTCTTCTTCTTCTTCAGCATTCCGAGCCTTTGAGGTTCACTGCTGTAGATATCACCCGCCTCCATTCATCACTCTGGTTGGTCTTCTCTTTCCGGTTGGTGACACCAAGTGTGTGTAGGTCTGTCTGGATATTATTGCTTCATCGTCTTCTTGGTCTGCCTCGTGATCTACGACCATTCAGCGTTCTTGTGTTTACAGTTTTTTACCTCTCTATCATCTGGTAGTCCCTCAAAATTCCCCAGCTTTTCCAGTCTATTAGATCTCATGATGCCAATAATCTATTGTGATTTAAACAGATTTTGAATTTTAGTGTTTCTTCGCACTCTCAGATCCCCGCTTTTGTCAGTCTGATGTGTCCAAAGATTCGTGGTAAGATTGTTTTCGATAATTTGTATTAAGGTTTCATCTTTTTCAGTTTGTGCTCCAAGTTTCGAAGCTTTATAAAATATCTGGTCTTATCAACCTTTTATATATTTTGATCTTGGTGTTGCGAGATAGAGTCTTTGACTTTGGTAGATGTTGAAGGCATAGTATACTTTATTTCGAGACTGTATTCTAGTTATATTTCGTCTCTCAGCATGTTGGAGCAGTTGAAGCTTGCAACCAAGCATTTATATGTTTCCGTTCGTTTGATCTTCATAGCAAACTTGTATGTGATCAGAGTTTATATCCGTTCCCTGTCTTGTTATTATCATATATTCTGTCTTATCCTGATGGATAACTAGTCGCATTTTGTGAGCACGTGAGAGTCAGTGTTTTTACAGTCTGTAGTTCATTTTCTCCAACGATATCAATGCCATCTGCATAACCAAGTCTTAGAGCAACTATTAACTTAAAAGTCTATCACATGCCAATACAATGATTACCAGAAGTGATTCGTACAGATGTCATCATCATCATCATCATCAGGTGCCTTGCCGACTGGCGTGGGCGATCATGCCTCTCCATAATCTGCGATCTCCTGCAGCATGTATCAGTTCGTGTGCCGACACACCTCCATGCCATGCAACAAGACTGTCAAGCATCTTCTCTCGTTGTCTTCCTCTATCTCTCCTTCCATAGATCTTTCCAGTGGTAACAATATGTTCTATTTTCCCTCTTCTCATAACATGGCCGAAAAATGATGACTGTCTCCTTCTGATATCTGTGATAAGTTGTCTTCGGGCTCCCGCCTCTTTCAAAACTCTTGGTTGCTCTTTTTGGCTGTCCAAGGTATTCTAAGCATTCTTCTGTAAAACCCCATCTCTGAGGCCTCAAGAAATTGTTTGGCCTGCCTACCGATTGTCCAGGATTCACAGCCATATGTTAAAAATGGATGTATATAGCAAGCAATAATTCTTTTTCTAACTCTCTATGACAAGGATATATTGCACAAGATGTTTTTCATTTTATGTTGCTCTTTGGAAGGGTTTTTATTTAGTCAGTTTAGTCAGTGGCACAGCACAAGGCGATTGGCTTTCTTCTTCAGCCCACCCTGTTCAAGTATGTACAAGCCCCATCGTTGTGTGATCTGGGCTGCTTGCAAAGTCGTCAGTGCTATGCCTGTTGATATGAATATGCACTCGCACGAGTCGATGATTCACTGTCTACTTTCTCACTCTGGGCCAGTCTTTGTTATCTAGTCAGGTCGCACTCAGTTGCCCAGTCTACAAACAACAAAGAGATGCAATTTTCAGTCGCGAACGTTGCGCTCCATTTCCTGTCAAGTCTAGTAACTAGGGCGAGTCTAACTGCACAGATGCATACTGATTTAACAGCATGTTTGCTTGCAGGAGTTCAAAAGTTGTTTGTATCCACAAGGCTCGTCTATCTTTCTCCTGAAATATCGCAGAGAATTAACTTGAGGCTAAAAGCATGTGGGAGTTCAAGGCTGATATATGAAATCCAACCTTAGACTGACTTTTCAAACTGAGCAACAATATACTGACTTTAAATGTGTGTTCTCCTCCCCCCCCCCCCCACGTCCCCCCCACCTCCTTTTTCCCTTTTTCAGCAATGGACCGCACTGATAATGATAAAAACGAGAAACTACCCTAGTCATTTAGTAAAAGGCACATCAATCGTTTGAAAACAATAACACATGGAAAACCGGAGGCGAAAGAGCTACAGGGTATCGGTTGCCGACAAACGGCAGATATTGGCAGGATATAACTGTGGCCATTCTAGCAGAAGTATGAGGCTCAGACTGTTTTGTATCTTTACCACCAACCTTCACTGAGGAGACGGCACGGTGGTGATGATGATGATGATATCAATATTTATTCTGTAGCGTTCCGTTTGTTTTTAGTTCAGCAGTATATGTGATTCCTGTTTTGTGAACACTGAGTTCATATTGTAAAAAGGCTTTCAAAAACATCAACGGGTTTTATTTAGCATATGGTATATTTCACCTAGATATGTAACAATTACTGTAATTTATTATTGTTTAGAAATGTAGGCACAATTCGAGCACATCCAAGTGTCTATGAAATAAAATATTATTGTTATGGATTATGTTTTCTATGACCTGTCAAACGATGCTTGAAAGAAAGGATGTGTTGAAATGAGTCAAATCAACATGACAGAATGTCTGTCGGAACTCTATGACTAATTCTCTAAAAATAAAGATCGCTCGTTCATTCGTTCGTTCATTCGTTTGAACAAAAATGGTACGCACATATGAAAGTTTGGTTCGTTTATGTGTGTGCATACTAATTTATATGCATTAGAGTGGCCAAGTTAAACTCTAGATTATATGCTTTTGTGTGTGAGTGTTTGTGTCAGGGAAGATTAATATTTGTGTGCGAGAATGTGTGAGAGTGAGTTTCTGTGTGAATCTGAGAGTATAGAAACAAACTTGTGATGTTTTATTACCGCCTGCACGTGCAGCGAAGACGGAAACACAGGCCGAAGGAACGGATACAAATGTGGAGCAGACGATTGTTCGCGGAATTTTCAGTTTTCCATAAAGTTCAATGACTTTTACATGCACACGTAGCAATTAAACTTTCGCAGTTAACCTCAGAACATTCTAAACATTCTAAGAAAATACGTCATACTTTAACAACAACAAAAAAAAAACTGTAATTCGTGTAAGGTAATGTATGTTTAACTACACACGAACATTCTAAAAGCACAATTTTTTGACATATAATTCATTGCCGTATGGTGTCGGCGATCACGCTTTTCAGTTCTTGCATTTTCAAACAAAGTGTATCAGTTCTTTTAGGGACACTCTTTCATTTATTCTCTTATGCATTCGTTTATTTCTGTTATATAATAAAGTGTGCAGATGGCATAATATATTCCAGTTTTCGTTTTCTCAAAATTTGGTCAAACATGTCGCCTGTAATGTCGCCTGTAATGTCGCCTGTAATTCAGCCTGCTGCCTCTGTTCTTCTTAATTTCGTTGTTCAGCGGGTGTCGTGTGTCTGCTTTGACTCTGAGGTAGGCTCGTGCTCATAAATTTGTATTACGTCCTCCATGGTTGGAAAATCAAGAGGGTAGCGCATCGCTCAGCATGCTGTAGCTCTTGTACACCCACGCATACAAATACGTACAGCTTTATTATGTATCCTTTCTTTCCTCTCTTTCTGATTTCTGCTGAGAGTCAGGATCGTTATGACATACTCGAAAACAGAAAGTACCAGACCCTGGTATAGACGACAAATGCTTCTCACAGTTTGTGACAAACAGAAAATCCACAGGTACGCTTTGTATGCATCCCCAGGATTAATAACTGCAGCACCTGTTTCAATGCCTGAGTGGAAACCTTCATACACACCATGGGTTCCTCTGTTTGGACGGTGCCCTCCAAGGGTAGGTGGGCGAATACATCGATACCCAAGCTGGCACGATATTTTGCTGACAACTATCATCACCCACAGCTTGCCTATAGTATTCTGTATGGTGATTAACCGATACCCCTGAATTTGTGTGTGGTGTTTGCCAGGTTTTGGCATAAACTGATTTAGACATGTGTATTGTTTTTAGGGGACACCCTTGGGCAAGGTGGAGTACCCGTTAAGCCCCCCAATCAGGGTTACGTGAAGCCATGGAAGCAGGTGGTGGGTGGAGTGTAAGAGCAGCCGACAGGTATTGTTGGTTATGGTCTGCACTCTGCGGCGATAGGCAGATGATCTCATCAGTAGAGACAATGGCTATGGCCACCGACTAGTATAGTCACTGCTCAGGAGGAAAGCAACGGCAAACTACCTTCTGCAAATTTTGCCAAGAATCCATAACAATCATGACTGCCATGGAGAAGGAAATATATGTTAATGAGGAAAGATTGGAAGTGGTGGGAAATTTCGAATATCTTGGGTCACTGGTTACCAACAATGGTGACACAATGAAAGAGATTAAACGGCGACTATCAATTGCTCTTCAAAGACTAAAACAACTGAATAAATTATGGAATTGTACACATAGAATTACAAAGGTCAGATTTTTAAGAGCATGCATCTTTCCCATTGCAACATACGCCTGTGAGACCTGGACACTTACTAAACAAGCGGAACAGCGCATAAATGCATTTGAATATAAATGTTACAGACAGGTTCTAAGAATATCTTGGGTAAAGAAAAGAACAAATGCATCCATACTTCAAGAGCTGAATATTGAAGAGGGTTGGCTAGTAAAGACAATAAAACAAAGAAAATTGAAATATTTTGGTCACTTAAAACGTCATGGAAGTCTAGAGAGAACAATAATGGAGGGGTATATGCCTGGGAAGAGAGGAAGGGGAAGGCCAAGGAGAAGATGGGTGCAGGATGTGGCAGATGATCTCCAGATGGGTGTATCAGACGCAGGACATCTTGCTCAGGATAGGAAGGTTTTCCGGAGGGTTGTTATGGCAGCGAGGTTCCGCGAGGGACATGCTACTGAATGAATGAATTGTTTTTAGAGATCCCTAGCTCTAGAGCAGCATGATCGCCCATACCAGTCAGCAAGCCAGTTGATGATGATGATCTCACAGTTTAAAGGACTGACACCCTTCAGTATCAGTATCAACAAAAGGGCACATTTGGGAATGAACAGAATAAATAAAACACTAAAGGAACTATGGCTAATGTGGGGTGTGTTCTTAAGGACACGAATCCAATTAATTGGTACAGTCGTCGACTGGAGAGTATGAACAACTGTAGTATGGCCATGCTGCATGGATAGTGGTTTTAATTACTGAGTTGGATAGAGTTAACTATTATGTTGAGTTATTTAGAACGCTGTTGTAGAAAATGTAGAATAATCAAGGTAAAAGTCAAAGAGCTCAACACGTTGTTTCTACATCAGACGTTCTCGTGTGGATTGTGACCTCATTCTGATACAGTTTGTTCGTGTTAACGTCATGGCCGTGATTGCGGTGTTAATTTAAGTGTATCAAAAATGAACAATGTGACAGGGCTCATAACTCTTGGTACTTATCAACACAGGGAGTCAAAGGCGAGTATGAGAGGTACAAATGCGCACGTCGGCCATTGCATCACCACAGAGAGGTGACATTACCACACAGGTAACATCACCACACAGTTGACATCACCACACAGTTGACATCACCACACCGGTGACATCACCACACAGTTGTCATCACCACACAGGTGACATCACCACACAGTTGACATCACCACACAGGTGACATCACCACACAGTTGACATCACACACCGGTAACATCACCACACAGTTGACATCAGCACACAGGTGACATCACCCCACAGTTGACATCACCACACAGGTGACATCACCACACAGTTGACATTACCACACCAGTGACATCACCACACAGTTGAGATCACCACACCGGTGACATTACTACACCGGTGACATCACCACACAGTTGACATCACCACACAGGTGACATCACTACACAGTTGACATCACCACACAGGTGACAATACTACACAGGTGACATCACTATGCAAAAGTCACTATACCGGGGATATGAGGACTGGCCACCAGAGAGACTTCTGATTATTTCACCTCCGAAGCAATCATTGTCCAGTATCTCCGTCAAACATTGAAACCTTTTTATCTGGTACACACCTTGTCATGGCTACATTGAAACCACTTGATCTGGTACACACCTGATCATGGATATATTGACACCGCTTGATCTGGTACACACCTGGTCATGGCTACATTAAAACTACTTGATCAGGTACACACCTGACCATGGATATATTGACACCGCTTGATCTGGTACACACCTGGTCATGGCTACATTAAAACCACTTGATCTGGTACACACCTGACCATGGATATATTGACACCGCTTGATCTGGTACACACCTGGTCATGGCTACATTGCAACCACTTGATCTGGTACACACCTGACCATGGATATATTGACACCGCTTGATCTGGTACACACCTGGTCATGGCTGCATTGAAACCACTTGATCTGGTACACATCTGGCCATGGACATATTGAAACCGCTTGTGTTCCCTGACCTCACTTACGGATCTTTCATTAAGGTCATACCTTTGACACTTAATTAATTACCTGTGTTTACCTATCGCGTGGCGTTGATTTAACCCCGAGGTGAATATAATTGAAGATGAAAAAAGACAAAGGGCTTGAGTGAGGGATATGCGGACCTGGGGGTATTTGGACGGGAAAGTATTGAATAGTGGGAGGGCAATAGTCCAATTGTGAAACATTTTGATAGACATGGGACTCGACAAGAAAGTTGGCCAGGGGGAAGGGGAGAAAGGGGGGGGGGCTGTGAGGTGGTAGAGAAGGGTTTGTGGCATGATTTAAAATACTATGGGGGAAACAATAAGGGATTAAAGGAATCATTAAATGAGATCAGAATTATAATCAAGGCATTTATACCAACAATAAAGATACAGTTTCTTGTTTCTCCTCTTTTTTCTGCGTTCGCTCCCACAAGTGGTGAATGTTAAGTTGCAAAGTAGTTTGCAGCTAGGCTAAGACATCCGTTCCTTCTGTCCTTACTTGAACAAACCAGAACTTGTTGTCAATGACATGTTTTGTGTATGGCCGCGGTGAGTCTATTCTTTGGGAATCCACACGGAAACTCCTGGTCCCGCTGATACAAATGCAAAAGTTCCGCCACAAAATCTGCTACATGTTCTAATTAAGTATATTTTTCCAGTACAGTTTTCATATATTTTAATCAGTGCCTTTGAGTTTACTGTACTAAAGCGCTCTTTGTGTAGTCTTTGATAAGAGACGCAGGCATTTTAGAAGACACCAGTGTGCAAAAAAAAAAAAAAAATCATCCTTAGAAACCGAGAAATCAATCATCTACACGCCTTGATTAAATTATTTAATTCAGAAGTAGACTTTAAAGGTGTAACTATCAAGTCTTCCACTATAAACATACGAGAGCGTGCGCGCGTGCACACACACACACACACATACTCACACACACGACACAAAATGAATGTCTCAGAAGATGCCGCTCCTGGAGTGCTGAAGCTGAAGATGTGTGAGTCAGGTTAGATCAGTTAGGGAAATGAATGGACGAATACACCAGAAGACGCATGGCATCTCTGAGAGTGTCATTACGACGGGAAGGAACTGCAAGGATCATGTCATTACGACGGGAAGGAACTGCAAGGATCATGTCATTACGACGGGAAGGTACTGCAAGGATCAGATTCCTGCGTCCGTAGACACAGGTAAGGGCACTGACAGATCAGCATTCGCACTTAGAGGACATCATCATCTACAGAGATGGGTCTGTGAAGTGCTGATCAAGCTCGACATGATGGGCATACACAGCACAAAGGATTGGGGGGGGGGGGGATATACAAGAGGACAGCGGTGCTTACCAGACAACAACGTCAATCTTCACAATGGAGCACTAGAATGGGCAGCAGAGCAAACAGCCACACAGAAAGTAATTTTATCAGAATCCATGAACATGATTCAGAAAAAAAGCAACAGACAGTATGAACTCGGAATATTTATCAGTGGAAATTACCTTTGTTGTAATTCTTATTTATTTCACCACAGCAGCTGGAGAGTTAATCGGCTAGCTTTATGACTTATAATCAAATTTGACAGTGCTTAATTGTAGTATTCGGAGAACACGACGCCTGGAATGTGAAACAGCACGACTATGTTCTACACGCGGATTGAGACGCACATGATGAGGTGCGACACCGAGTTCAGACTGCAACCACAACTTATGTGCGATTTTGTATCTAAGTTGTAACTCAACCGTATGTATAACTGTGTATCATAGCTGTATTTTAGAGGCGCTTGTATGCTTGTCCCGCAATCTATCAGCCGGGAGACAGATAGATCCTCTCTCTCTCTCTCTCTCTCTCTCTCTCTCTCTCTCTCTCTCTCTCGCTCTTTCTCAGCTGGTGCGAATGTTTACTATCGAGTCAACATCACGTGACTGCGCTTTTCCTCGATCATGTGACTGACCCCGTTCGTGTAGAATCCGTCAGCTGGTTGCGGCCTGGCCCGTACAGACAGACCGACACTCAACGTTGTTCTCCACGTACCTCAGTTTTCTGTGACCACGTCTCTGGGATTACCACACAAAACCGGTACGTAAACATCACTTGTAAACATCATTATTTCGCTTTCAGCTGACGCGCTCTAGCACCCAGATAAATGTGTATGTATTTATTTAGATTTCCTGATCGTTCTAAGAGTGATTTTGTAGGGATCTTCCTGGTTTGAATCGGTCCCAGGCATCGATCTGTAACGCTGACACACGACAGTGGTTATCTTTAACTGAGTTCTTAGTTAAAGAAATATTTCTTTATCCAGGAATGACAATGGACAGCATTCTAGTAGTATTTGGAAGCAAACGTGGCATTCATACAAGTGGCATTTCATCTTTGCGGCTGTTTTAGCAGCCATAGTGACCAAAGAAGGATACCTACTATTATGTATGCATGCCGCTAGTGTCATCTTAGACATGCCAGTTCAAGGCAGAGCCATTAGTCTTAATAGTGAAACATTTTCTGTGTCAAACGTCGAGATGGATCCAGAAACATTTAAAGCAATCGATTACAGTAAATCAGCTCGCAAGACGGGCGGGGGGGGGGGGGGGGGATTTAGGATGCTTCTGTCCTTGCACAAGCCACTGGGTGTCGTTTGGTCAAGTTTATATAGGTGAGGAATTAAAACATTTCTCCTGTACACTTTCACGAAAGCATGAGCTAAAAATGACAAACAAAAATAAAAAGATAGAATTAGAGCGAGAGAGAGAAAGGATTTGCTTTTGAGTGTTACTTCTACGGTCAGTGTGCATTAAGGAATGTTTATATTTTATTTAAGTCTAGATTTTCGCCGTTTTGCTATCTGTATAATTGTTACTTGTGCACTTAAATGTCGATGGTGTTTTAAATAAAAAGAACACATATACACAGAGACGCGCCCGGGTGCGTGCGCATACACACACACACACACACACACACACCTAAGGAAGAACTGGTATAGTGCGGTAAAGTTTTATAGTGCATGCGATTGAACATTTCGGTGAGAATGACACAAAGAGAAAGATGGATAACTTGAGTAAGAACACAGCCTGCCGGCGGTTGTTAAGAAGTCTTGATTCCCTGGATGGAGAATTGTACGAAGGAGTAGATGTGAGAAGAGAACTTTGGTTGGTTGTTTGAGGGTGAGCCGGGGTGTAACAGCTGAGCCTTGTCCTCGTTTACAGATACAGCTGACCTACATTTCAGAGGTCAGAGGTCAGGTAGTAACAGCCGAAAGGAGTACACACGGACATTTGGATGCAGAGAGTGGGATTAAGGCCATCAAAGTACAAGATTAAAGGATTTTAAGGCACTTGTCGACAGTGACAGTTCATGGATAACAGCATAGATATTTATAGAGGTAAATGTGTGTATAAAAGAAATACACCAGAGTACAGAGAGAACAGAACGGATGTGGAGTGAGAAACTGCGCTGTAAAGAAATGATTCTTGTTGCAGCTTTTATAAAGACTTGTCTTGTTTTAAATCCAGTGACTTGTCTTGTCTGAATATGTCCATTATTTCAAGACTGGCGATGATAAACTGAGATAACCGCACAGATCACACAACTATAAGCGCTGGGTCCCTGTCAGAAGTAGAATAGAATTCCTGTTGAATGACGTGTTATCTATTGGGTAGGAACCGCCCATTTTGTGAGTTCGTTGCCCCAACCCAGATATGCACTAGATTTTCCCGCGTCAACATCTGTAATGGAGCCGATTTGTTGGGAGGTGTGTCATTACGCACCAGACTCGTTTACTTGTTGGAAAATGTCAACTTTGCCCCTTTATATATATATATATATATATATATATATATATATATATATATATAATATATATATATATATATATATATATATATATATATATTTGAAGCTGACATATAAGATATACACTTTGTACCAAATTAATTGAGAAACATAAGATCAAATGGTTTGGTCCGCTCATTAGCAGGCAGCTACATTAACTGCCACCACAGAAAGATGTGTGAAAACAAGAGTTCACAGCGAGACGGGGGGAATTGACTGGCGAAATTTAAAACAATACACATCCACACGAAGCGACAATGGCTAATGTTACATCGACTCCTGGACGACGATCCAGGCTGGCTAGGTTCATCAGGAAAGATTAGATTGTATTATTAAACCAGCCTGGCTGAGTCGGTCAGACGAGATTGGATTGTATCATTAAGCCAGTTTGGCTTAGTCCGTCAGGCGAGATTGGATTGTATCATTAAGCCAGGTTGGCTTAGTCCGTCAGGCGAGATTGGATTGCATCATTAAGCCAGGCTGGCTTAGTCCGTCAGGCGAGATTGGATAGTATCATTAGGCCAGACTGGCTTTGTCAACCAGGCGAGATTGGATTGTATCATTAGGCCAGACTGGCTTTGTCAACCAGGCGAGATTGGATTGTATCATTAAGCCAGGTTGGATTTGTCAACCAGGCGAGATTGGATTGTATCATTAAGCCAGGCTGGCTTAGTCCGTCAGGCGAGATTGGATTGTATCATTAAGCCAGGTTGGCTTTGTCAGCCAGGCGAGATTGGATTGTATCATTAAGCCAGACTGGCTTTGTCAGCCAGGCGAGATTGGATTGTATCATTAAACACTTGGCCAATGGTTGGCCTAACATAGTTTGTGCCAGGTTATGCTGGTGTTCGATGCAAGAAGCCTGCATATTATTTGCAGAACTTCCGTGACTGGCCCGGTGCATGACTGATGCGTGTCATCAATGCCATGCCCACCGCTTACCACAAAGGTGAACACGGTCCAGGGTATGCTCCCGTATCTATGTCCAAGCAGGTGGACATGGGGTGCAACCTGGAACTGCAAGAAATGAAAATTTTAGCAAAGGCACAAGGCGCTTGATTAATCCGCGCAGAACAGGAGCTATTAAAGAGGAGTGCTGTTATGATAATCTTCACTAGTCACTAATTAGATACAAACTCTTTTTTTTTTTTTTACACAACATTTAGAAATTATTTAAGAGACTCAACCCCCCTTCCCCCCTTTTCCCAACCCATTCCATCCCCAACCCAATTCCACTTTTGCGAGTTGGGTAAATGCCAGTTAGTTTTTCAAGTCCTCCTTTGTAGTTTGTCTATGCGTAGAGTGAGTCAGACACTAATGGCCACTGCGACATGTTAGAAAGTCATGTCAGTGGCAGCCTCGGCTTCCATTCTCATACAGGCAAAGGGTATTTAACTGTAACAACTAATATGTTTAGTGTATTTGTTCTTTATTATGTCGCCATGAACCAAATGCCTTCCTGCTTATTCGTTTAGAAATATGGCCTTCAAATCCATTTTTTTTTTCTGTTACATATATCTGAGTTTTGTTGTTGTTTTTAATTTTTTTTAATGGACCTTTGTTGTATACCAACACTCGTGTCTTGTTAATTCAGTTTTTCAGTCATTGTTTGCGTTATATTTAGTAGTCTGTTGATATAGACTATGGTCGAAACGTTCTGTTGTAGTTGTCATCGTCTTTTCCTCCACCCCATGAGTTCATATTTCTAGACACATGCTGTACTGTCGTTAGTAGTAACTATATTACACGTTCTGACAGTAGACGGGACACAAGGATGTAACTGTACAACACGTGGACTATAAGAAAGAGAGAAAGTCTGTTCTAAAGGAAAAGTTAACTGCCATTGTATGAACTGATGTGTTCATGTTAAGGTAACCTTGACCTCTGCTTGACCTCTGCTAGAAGCACAGTTAAACCGAACCTGTCCTGTTTCATATCTCATTTGCCCAAACCGATCTGACATAAGCTGGACACATAAATAACCGTTTATTGCACTCACTTCCCATAAACATGATAACAATTTCAGTTAGAAATCACTATGGAATATATTACCTCTACCTGAACTTTGACCTTCATTGTATATTTCCTATCAGTACAAGAATGTTCGACATTCGATTAGGCCCCGAATGGATGCGTAGATCAGCTGTGTTTATTGCAGGGTGGTTATTTCTCTGCCCGTCCATGCCTGCCTGTTTGTCTGCCCGTCCATGTCTGCCTGCCCGTCCATGTCTGCCTGCCTGTCTATGTCTGCCTGCCCGTCCATGTCTGTCTGCCCGTCCATGTCTGTCTGCCCGTCCATGTCTGCCTGCCTGTCTATGTCTGCCTGCCCGTCCATGTCTGCCTGCCCGTCCATGTCTGCCTGCTTGCCTGCTTGCCTGTTTGTCTGCCCGTCCATGTCTGCCTGCCCGTCCATGTCTGCCTGCCCGTCCATGTCTGCCTGCCCGTCCATGTCTGCCTGCCCGTCCATGTCTGCCTGCCTGTCCATGTCTGCCTGCCTGTTTGTCTGCCAGTCCACGTCTGTCTGCCTGCTTGTTTGTCTGCCCTTTCATGTCTGCCTGCCTGTGTGTCTGCCCGTCAATGTCTGTCTGCCCGTCCATGTCTGCCTGCCTGTGTGTCTGCACGTCCATGTCTGCCTGTTTGTCTGCCCGTCCATGCCTGCCTGCCTGCCTGCCTGCCTGCCTGCCTGTCTGTCTGTCTGTCTGTCTGTCTGTCTGTCTGTCTGTCTGTCTGTCTGTCTGTCTGTCTGTCTGTCTGTCTGTCTGTCTGTCTGTCTGTCTGTCTGTCTGTCTGTCTGTCTGTCTGTCTGTCTGTCTGTCTGTTTGTCTGCCTGTCTATGTCTGCATGCCTGCCTGTTTGTCTCGTTCTCCCACGTGGCTACCCCATGTCACTCTAGCTACACACCGAATTTTCCCATGTATGAGGCATTTTCCCGTGTATTAGGCGATATATTTTCCAGTGTATCAGGCGATATATTTTTCCCGTGTATCAGGCAATTTTTTTCCCATGTATCAGGCGATATATTTTTCCCGTGTATCAGGCGATATATTTTCTCATGTATCAGGCGATATTTTTTCCAAGTATCAGGCGATATATTTTCCCATGTATCAGGCGATATATTTTCCGTCTTTCAGACAAATTGTTTCCCGTGTATCAGGCGATATATTTTCCCGTGTATCAGGCGATGTAGTCTCCCGTGTATCAGGCGATATATTTTCCCAGTTATTTTGAAGTCTAAAACTGTGAGCTGTCTTGTACACAGAATGTGTTTAAAATATGTATATCCTAATTTTGGGCTTACAAAATAAGGATCGTCTTACACACGGGAAAAATACGGTACGTACTCGTCCAAATGTCTACGAACTTTGCTAAAGCCGAGAGAGACTGAAAAATATGAGACTAAAACCAATGTAAAGAAGTAGATCCTCATAGGCAAACAACCTTTCCGCCACGCTTGTTTGTGTGCAGATGGTTCTTTATGGGGATGGTATAAAATCTTCAGACAAATTGCCCGTGTTAACATGTTAGATCTTGGAATTTCAGGACCACCTCATAGCACATAGCGTTTGTTGTATTGTAGAGACCATATGATAAACATCCATCAAAAACCCTTTTTCTACCTGCCTTGTTTACTCAAAGGAAAGGTGACACTAGTCCGCCTGGAACAAAGCATGCAGCCGCTGAATTTTAAGAGAGGTACCCTGTTTGTCCGAATTTCCACACTACCCTACTAGACCATCTGTGAAACAAGGCTAAAGACCTGGTTTGCCCTGCCAAAACACTAAACTTTCACGTTGTATTTCATCTCCCCCTTTGAACAGCTTAATCTGATCTGTTAAGATTTTTCCTACGTCTGCCATTGCCATCTTGTGATTGAATTTCCGCGGCTTAATTAAGCAGTTACTTATTCGCTCTTCTCCTACTTTTGGGATGTAAAGGTTTGCCAGAGAGAGATCGCCAGACTTCTCTATCAGCAGTTGTTTGTGAGTGTGTGTGTGGCTTTGTTCCATTCCAGTCCTCTGTCAGTCAGGGTCTGACCGATATTGTCTTACCAGCGTACCCTGGATCGTCCAGGTGGTCTGGTTCCCTGGTTCTTAGCAACCCATGCCTGCCTTGGTGACCCATTGCCTCCCATCTGCATATATGTCCAAACCATGCTAACAGTGGCTGTTCCGCTTGACAATTAAACAATTGCGGTGGAAAATGTATGCAACGTCAGAACTGACCTACGGGTTATGTCAGTCTGCCAGTGGTAGTTTCCCACGGCATTATGTCCCCTTCATCCTCTGTCCTTCTTATGGTCACGTTGATTTCGTGTTGGTCATATGTCTTTCATTGAGCCCCGTTGTATGTGTGTGGTTCGCTGGCTGCTTAGTGAACGACACGGAAAGACTACGCACGTAATTACCTCTTATTCCTTTAGCTACAGAAAGTTGCTAACTTCATTTTATTATGTTCAGACAACTGTTACCTGAAATTAAGTCTTCTCTCTCTCTCTCCTCTAGCCATGTTCTCTGCCAGATTTTGAAGAGACATTTGGTGCGAACTTTTGTGTGAGCTATGTCGATGCTGACCTGGGAGAGTTGTAAAACATGTTCGTACCATGTGATCTGTTATCTCTTGATGGAGTATAGCACTAGTCCCATCTCCCAGTTGTTTTGTTTCATCCTTTTTTTAAATCCTGTCTGTTCTAACTACATTGAGGATTCGTTAAAAACATTTTATTTCAGTTGTTTCCATATTTAATTAATCAGTGCTGTGCGTAAGCGAGTTAGAGTAATCACCGTGTCAGATAGATAGAGAGTCGCCGTGGTTGAGCGGCGAGACGCTCGCCACGGATCGCAAGGACGTGGGTTCGCTCCCAGGTGGAGCCGGACTTTCTTCAAAAATGGCCTTATCTCCTAGGTCGACCCAGCCTTGAGTGGGTACCGGATGCAGTCCCGGGAAGTTAAGGTAGCCGGCGTGATGCTGACCACATTACCCATCGTGTGCCGTTTGGTCTATAAAAATAAAGGTCTAGCCCTATATGCCTATACTCCTAAGAGCGTGTAAAAAAAGTGTCCTTGACTGACTTTTTACAGATAGACAGAGTTACAGTTCAGGTTAGAAGAGACAGAGTTACAGTTCAGGTTAGAAGAGACAGAGTTACAGTTCAGGTTAGAAGAGACAGAGTTACAGTTCAGGATAGAAGTAGATTGGACAAATGATTTCAGAAAAATTTACCACCCATGATGATACCAGTGAACGCCGGGTTGGTTGCTTGCTGTCTCTCTTTCTCTGTCTCTCTCTCTGTCTGTCTTTCTCTGTCTCTGTCTGTCTCTCTTTTTCTTTGTCTCTCTCTGTCTCTCCCCCTCTCTCTCCCTCGCTCCCTGTCTCTCCATGTCTCTCTCTCGCTCTCCGTCTCTCTCTTTCTCTCTATTATTTAGAAACTTCCCTTTACATTTGACACACATCAGAGGTTTCTCAAATCTGTAACTTGTCTTTCTTATTTTTTGTATTTTCTGCATGATAAGGCTTCAATGAGGTCCCGCCCCTTTAGGTGTTATATTTCTTGGGATATCTTGGTGTTGTTCTTAGAGCAGGTTCACCGACTGACACACTTTTGTATTTGTGCGATAAAACATTACCGTGGATGTACCAGCTGTTTCTATCATCACCGCCAGCAGGATTGCCACTTCTACCACACTAGCAACACTACCACCAACAACACTACCACCACCATCATCACTACTACTACTACTACTACTGCTGCTGCTACTACTACTACCACTACTACTACTATTACTGCTACTATTACTACTACTATAACTACTGTAACTACTACTATAACTACTACTACTACTACTACTACTACTACTACTACTACTACTACTACTACTACTACTACTACTACTACTACTACTGCTGCTGCTGCTGCTACTACTACTACTACTACTATAACTACTATAACTACTACTACTGCTACTACTACTATAACTACTACTACTACTACTACTACTACTACTACTACTACTACTACTACTACTACTACTACTACTACTACTACTACTACTACTACTGCTGCTGCTGCTGCTACTAATATTACTACTACTATAACTACTACTACTACTACTACTACTACTACTACTGCTGCTGCTGCTGCTACTACTACTACCACCACCACTGATACTAACTAGAACTAATACTACTGTTAGCACTATTGTCAGCATTGTTACTACAAATAACAAGCACCATACTTAAAAAACATGTAACTCTATTCACATGTTAACTCGCCACATACACTGTGCCACATATTAGATAACATACAACACTATCATCTGTCAATCTTCACTTTGGTTAACCGACATGACCTGTGACAGCTAGGACACATATATCAACTGGAATGTGGTTCAAGATTTTTTGATGCATAATTTATTGTTCTTGCCCTGTATGGGTACTGATCTACGACATGTCTGTGCACAACAGTTGTGGATGATATCTGTACACGACAGTTGTGTGTCTGTACACGAAAGTTGTGTGTCTGTACATAACAGTTGTGTGTCTGTACATGACAGTTGTGTGTCTGTATACGGCAGTTGTGTGTCTGTACACGAAAGTTGTGTGTCTGTACATGACAGTTGTGTGTCTGTACATGACAGTTGTGTGTCTGTACATGACAGTTGTGTGTCTGTACATGACAGTTGTGTGTATACGGCAGTTGTGTCTCTGTACACGAAAGTTGTGTGTCTGTACATGACAGTTGTGTGTCTGTACATGACAGTTGTGTGTCTGTACATGACAGTTGTGTGTCTGTACACGACAGTTGTGTATCTGTACACGGCAGTTGTGTGTCTGTACACGGCAGTTGTGGGTGGTGTCTGTACATGACAGTTGTGGGTGGTGTCTGTACATGACAGTTGTGTGTCTGTACATGACAGTTGTGGGTGTTGTCTGTACATGACAGTTGTCTGTCTGTACATGACAGTTGTGTGTCTGTACATGACAGTTGTGTGTCTGTACATGACAGTTGTGGGTGGTGTCTGTACACCACAGTTGTGTGTCTGTACATGACAGTTGTGGGTGGTGTCTGTACACCACAGTTGTGTGTCTGTACATGACAGTTGTGTGTGGTGTTTGTACACCACAGTTGTGTGTCTGTACATGACAGTTGTGGGTGGTGTCTGTACACCACAGTTGTGTGTCTGTACATGACAGTTGTGGGTGGTGTCTGTACATGACAGTTGTGGGTGGTGTCTGTACATGACAGTTGTGGGTGGTGTCTGTACACGCCAGTTGTGTGTCTGTACATGACAGTCGTGGGTAGTGTCTGTACATGACAGTTGTGGGTGGTGTCTGTACACCACAGTTGTGGATGATGTCTGTACACTCTAGTTGTGAATGATGTCTGTACACGCCAGTTGTGGATGTAGGTTGGATTGATTTAGGGTGAGCGCTGTCACCTCGACATAAAATTGAAGTTGTTACATTTGGCGGGAAAATGGAGAAATAATGTTCTGGGGGAAACGAACATATCATCCCAATCCTGAAGCATTCGTTACAACAACACCAATCCCCAACAGATTAACGTTCTTTCCGAAAAATGAACAGATTGAATCCCGATGATAAAAATTTCAGTACTGGAAAAATGAACAGTCCCAACCGTGAAACAGGTTAACTGACGTTACTGCTTGTATATTCTACTTGTATGGTGTGAAAAGGGGAGTTTGGTCTTCGAGCTTGAAAATTTAGGGCTGAAAGACTAGTGCTGTCCCCACCGACTATACAAGTTCTGTCCCCGACAGAAGCAAATCCTTAACCTTACCAAGTATTTGAGAGCCCTGTGTTCTTAACCGTTCAGCCAGCCCCTTGATAATTAACATATCGCACTCAACTATTGAACGTTAATTATCGGCTAAATGAACATATCTAACGCTGACCCTTACAAATTCAGCGGCAGAAAATTAACTTATCTGAATTTGAACAGCTATCCTCCGAATCACGGTCAAAAATTATCGAGGCCGAAAAAATACCCTAACAGGGCCTCAATCACGTGTCAGTTGCGCACTTCCGGCGACTTACATTGCGCACTTCCGGCGACTTCCGCTACCGCCGAGAGTATCCCTCACGCAGCAGCTACCGCATCTCCTGCAGCTTCCTTCATTTTATTTGCTCGTGAGTCCTAGCCATCTAGTTTAGCCCCAATCCACGGGGGAATACTCTCGGCGGTGGCAGAAGTCGCTAGAAGTTCGCTATTCGAGCGGGGGGGGGGGGGGGGGGGGGGTGGCAGTATAGTTCCCGAAAGCACGCAGTTGACACGTGACTGAGGTTCTGTAAGGGTATTTTTTGGCCTTGATAATTTGGGACCGTTATTCGAAGGATAGCCTCCAAATCTAACCAATCTAGACAATTACAGGAAACCACATATTACTAATAACCCCGACTGTTAAACTTTCAAGAACGGAAAATGAACACAACCCTGTCTGTTTAATATTTATACTCCGAAAATAAAAGCTGCTTTACTTTGTGATAAGTCGATGCGAACGCTTCGTAATGCCGGGATGCCGAGTTCGATTCCAGCTGCGGGACATGGGCCTTGCGTTGGTTTCGACAGTGGTGTCAAGAAAGCAGACCGTCAAGAAAGCAGTGGCAAACTGCTGGACGTAAATTTGCCGAAAAAAACCACACAACAGCCAAGGGGTTGGTTCTGCAACGTCCTGTAAAGGATACGCAACTAACCTTACTTTTATCGGGAATATAAACGTTTGTTACTGGGATATTGAACACGTGTTACTGGGTGACCTGGAAGATTTGCATGTATCGCACTGATAATAGTGAACATGCAGTAGTCAACATGGGCAACTGGCTTCCGCTGGCGGGACTTGAACATACATGATTGGGAAAATAAACACTTACAGGGAAAATGTTTGCACGTTACCTAATGGAAAACAACTCACACTCTGGTTCCTTGGTGTTAAATTACTTCTAATGTGTAATAAATCCCCATAACAGGCGCACATTGAGCTCCCACAAACATCACCTCCCTGCCCACCAAACATTTTACACGCCCCCTCCCCCCCCCCACACACACACACACACACAATTTTCAAGGAGCATACCCCCTCAACCCCTCCCCCCCCCCTTCCCCACTCCCCAACTGTGTATAGATTTGTCTTTTTTCAATAAAGTATTTGTTTCTACATTTAAAATTATTTCAGATATATAATTATATTTATGTGCCATTTGGATCATACTAATTATTGTTTATGCTATTATTATTATCATTATTATTGTGTGCTTGAATAAGGCCTAATCTACCCTTAAATTCCTGCCTGCTACAACATGTCTCTGACACTACAACTCTGTCTCTTGTCCTGGTTGTATAACCATTAAGACTACAATTATGTCCAGCTCTGTTTTCCCTTTTGTATCACTGTCTACCTGTTGCCTGCATTTTCAACTTTTCCCTCCAGTTTAGTTTTCACAATAGTGTTATGTCTTTGCTCTGCCACTTAAACCTAATTGAAGCCATCTAGAGGTCGACCAGACAAGCGATTGATAGATGGAATATCTGAGGCCAAAACTAACAGTATCCACCTAGCACAAACTAAGTCTTGCCTCTTCAAAACCTGACACTGAGCGACAGGACAGGACTAGAGAAGAAGAAAAAAAAAAGTTATATCTTAATGTTGCTTAAATTAGTTTTGTGTCACTTTTGTTTATTTCTTTTAACAAATTGTTTCTATTAATTCTTCTTTTCAGAATCTCTATACTTGATTGGTTTTATTTCCATCAGCATATCCTTGTGTGTATCCACAGTGTATGAGATTGATTGGTTTTATTTCCATCAGCATATCCTTGTGTGTATCCACAGTGCATCAGCATATCCTTGTGTGTATCCACAGTGCATCAGCATATCCTTGTGTGTATCCACAGTGCATGAGATTCAGTTCAGCTTTCTAATTTTGAGATTGTTGAGTCCAGCTGTAGCTGTATGTAATATAAAATGTAATTTTGCATCTCGTTTTTGTCTCCTGCAGAAGTCTGTATGAAGGCAACAGTTCGCTCCAGTGCCACAGATAAAGCATCAAGAAGGACCTGATACAGGCTGCTTACAGATGGGATTCTGTCCTTACTGATGAGGATTCACGCATAGATGACAGCAGGTTTGTGGGTGAGATTAAAACTAGGCTGATAAATTTCCTGGAGACAAATATGCCACTCTGGGATAGTAACCATATGACATTAGGTGGGGTGACAAAAATAGAATTCTAGCATGGCAAAAAGGGACATAGAGATTTACAAAATGTGCTGCAAGATGCTAATGATAGACCTGCAGTCTACATTGATCGTAAATAGCTGGAGACTACTGACTGTTTTACATAACTGGGATCTGCATTGAACAATGAACTATCGCTGGACCAAGAAATCAACATTAGAGTAGTTAAGGAAGCAACATCAATGCACAGATTAACAAAAAAGAATTTGTAAGAAACAGAAAGCTAATGATTAAAACAAAATCTTTTGTCTATCTGACATACGTTCTCAGTACTCTTGATTACAGCATTGAAACTTGGTCAACTTACAAACCTCAGGTGCTAAATAGCTTCCAAATGCAATACCTAAGAAGAATATATGTTATTAGTTGAAAAACAAGATCACAAAACCTGAGCTATTGGAAAGAGCGTGTGTCGCAAAAGTTTTCTCTGAAGTCTGAGGCAGTAGGAACACCCACAGAAAAGCTTTACAAAATGTCATGTTGTCACAGGCCAGAGGTATCAAACTGGATTCCATAACGCATATCAGTTTCATATTCATGCCAGGGCACACCGGCATTCAAGAAAATGAGCAAGCTGTCAGGCATGCAGTAAAGCTATAGTCGAGATTGGAAGAGCCATAGACCATGCTGATTTACTGTATGCTGTACGAGAACTTGGATTTTTGCAAGAACCAGGGGATGGCTGTGAATTTGCGACCATGCCTCGAATGCAAGAAAAGCATGTTAAAAGAAGTGGGGCCAGACAAGAGCTCTATACAGGAAGCCAAAGAAGAAGAATAAACCAACACATCAACCGCTACATGCTGCGGGATTTACTGAGAGGATCTGAACACTTATGGACCCAATGGTTTGACGTGCAGTGAGGATAATCTGTTGACTAAATTATTAATGCTTTTAGCCCCAAGCAACTCCACTGTGTTTAATAATCTGACCTTACTTGCTACACCTTTCTGAGTGCCATGAATTCAAATCAACTCTAGCTTTATCTTATTCTACAATAACTGTTTCTTTAGTTCCTTTTTTGTCCTAAAACGTAGTTATCTGAACATGTTCAGGCTGGTACACTTTTACTTTGAGCAGCCAATTTAGAGTTAGAAAAACTCTTTTCTGGGACTGAAAGAGATATGATATCAACAGGATTGCACAAAACAGAATGAAACTGAGGAATCGACCATGTAACATGATGATGGTGATGTACCCATCATACTTTCCTTAAAAGTCAGGGTGCCTCTGTCTGAGGGGCAAGAAACAAACAGACTGCACACACGTAAGCCAGATTTGTAAAACAGGTGCATATTCAAAATTCAGGTCCTGGAGCAGTCCACAAATGGATGAACAACCAGAGCTTTTGGCTGGAATTAAAACATTGTCCCAACATGGGATGCATTATTTGGTTATTTTAAATCCCAACCCCGGTTGTTTTGGGGGGCCCTAAATAAAACCTAAGGGTTGAACGGGATTTCTGGGACTGTGCTGGGATAATTCTCATCTAATTGGTGGCACTTCATGTCACCGGCAGTTTATTGCTCGTTGTGCAGTTCTGGTTGGGTTGAAAACCACTCATTCATTCTGCCATAATCTATAGGTGGTGAGCGTAATCTTCGGTTTGTGACGGCAGACAAATAACAACAAGTAAATACCATACTGACCCCGATTCGGCTACCAGTAAAACATTTTATAACAGAAAGAATTATTCTAAGACCTTTACACTGAGCCAGTTAATTCTCCAGAGGAAATATGAGGTGGACTCCTCCATGAATCAGGACAACAAATCCTCGATGAAGTTCTGTTTGCTGTCTCAACCTTTATTTGTTTGACAGTTCTGAAGAGCTCCAGGCCATTGCTGTCCTACTTCTGTTAGTACTGTCATTAAACTGTTAGTTAACTGACCCTTGTAGCAGTATTTCAGGAGCTATCAGCTGTTGGTGTTGTAATTCATGTGCGCATGATTGTTGACATAGAATTTAGGCATGGGAAATGATATTATTTTATTTTGTTCTGTTACTTTTAAATATTGTTTTGCATTTTTTTAAATCCTCCTGTCCCTTTGTTCATTTCAAACTGTTCACATTTGTTCATTATTTCTTTTTTCTCTTTCTTCTTTCAGTTATATAATGCTTCTCTTTCCCCTTTTTTCTTTGTCTTTTAAACAATTATGTTAATTGACTTTTGCCTTTTATTTTAAAAGTTATCTGATTCATATATTTATTGCTTATTTCTTCTTTTATTCTGTCATTATCTAGATCAGTGGCTGTCTACCTTCCTAATGGGCTGACCCTTTGAAACAGTTCTTCATGTTTCGGTGACCCCCCAGCCATACAATTATTTTTGTTGCCACTTCATAACTTCAGTGATTGTGAGTTTTCCCTGATTGTCTTTGGCAACCCCTGTGAAAAGGGTCACTGACCCACAAAATGGTCCTTGACCCACAAAAGGGTCATGACCCACAGATTGAGAACCATTGATTTAGAAGTTTCTTTGTTGTTTACATCAAGTATTTTTTTCTAACATTTTAATTCTTCTTGTTCATTTTCTTATTTACATCATGAACATTTTTATTCATCTTTTTTGATCATTTTTGTTTACATTTCCTATCTCTGTAATTTCTCCTCTTTTCTATCTTATCATTTTTTTTATTTTAAATATATGATTTTCTTTCTGTCATCTCTTTGTTTTCCCATCTCTGTTCTTCATTTTCTTTCTTTAGAAATATTTCAAGCATTTCCATGACAAAATGTTTCCCTAACATCCCAACATTTATACCCTTGCAAGGCTTCTTGGTGGCCCTGTTTCGGGAAGTCCACTCAGTCAATAGGCAAGCATGGCAAATGGAAAACTAAAGAAAGACCATGCTGTTTCTCTACATCCATCTGTATCTGAGGGAAGACTAAATGAGTTATGAGGAAACACCATCATAGTCCTTGGGAAATTCCCATGAATGTTCCGTCCTCATTTTCAGCAACAAGCACAGAGTTCTGATGGTACCAGTAAAATCTGATTGTATTTTAGTCTTGCTCCTCCTCTGAATGTTGAGCATTATCCAGATTCTCTTGTCACTCCCCTCCTCTGAGTGTTGAGCATCAGCCAGATTCTCTTGTCACTCCTTGCTGCGCCATTTTTCTCAGATCCTGATGATCCTTGTTTGCCTCTGCATTCTTTAGTCTCTGCCAAAGGACCCTTCTAGTAAGTCACCACAGGGCAGTGGCTAGAAGAGTATATTTGTTGGCCCAAAAGTCTTGGGTTTGGATCTACATTGAGCAAATTTGTATCATTGACCTGGTAAACCCAGCTTAACATTGATAACAGAAAATTTCCTGGAATGTAAAGGCAGGAGGTATCTATTGGCTACATCACCATCTTGGAACAAAGTACTGATGTAGAGTTTTTAACTGTTTAAACTACTGAACACCTGTGTTTCTGTGTAACTCCAGCTTTAAAGTCCGTGCCATATCAGGCTGCTTTGACCCTCAGCCTTATCTACAGACTGATGACTAGGGGCCAAAGGTCAGTGATTTGGTCTGGACTACCTTCACTGGGGATTATAGATAATTTCTAGAATGTAAATTACAACCACATTTACATATTCTCTTTGCTGGTGGCCCCTAGATAACTACTGTGGTAACAGTAATCATCATCATGCAGCAAATCCTTAGCAGAACCTCGCTCTCATCACGGTCTGCCTGAAATAAACTCAGTCTCTTGCCAGTTCTCCCGTCTCATGCACTTTCATACTCAAGGAGTCACTTATATCCTGTGCCCATCTTCATGCTGGTCAGCCCCTGCCCCTCCTTCCTGGTAACAATAGTGCAAAAACGTATCTTCATGTCAGGAAAACATTAAGAACAGCAAAGAAAACTAATCACATGAAAATGTGATTTTTCAGTCAAAGGAAAATATTTCACTAAGTCAGTAAATTGCAATATTTGTGCGCAGACGTAAAATCAGTTGAAAGATATGTTACAGTGATGAACGGCAGGGCATGCCATGAAAAGGATGAATTTCTTCTTCTGTGCTCATTCTCAACAGGGTGGTTGACAATTTGTGTTGAGGCTGTGATATCTGTGCCTATAATCCCAGCACATCGAATTTCTGTTAAACCCTTAATTAGCTGTCTTTTACAGGGGATTTGGCTGATGCTTGACACTCAGGGGAAAAGCGAGATGGATATACAATCAGACAGTTACTGGTACTATCAGAATTTGAACTCTTCACTTGCTGCTGAAGAGGGGGCTCGAGCGCTTTTGGGGTGTCCTGAGTTCTGTGATGTTGATTCTTAATTCAACATTCAACTACATGTTTGTTAAGGAGAAGTGGGTCTATACTTTCTTCCTCCCTCCCTTAACTGGGACCCCTCGGACCCACACAGAGAGCAGTAGTAATCAACTCAACAAAACAGTGTAACCGGTCAAACTTTAACTCTTTGAGTCCCAGGGGGTTTAGCATCACAGGCCCCGGGGGTAGTAAAGAAAGTAATAAAATTGGTGCATCATGCGTTAATTGGGCTTCTAGGTAGGAACCTATAAACGTATGATGCATTCCTTGGGACTCAAAGAGTTAAACACAACGGTCACCCACTGGACTGTGAAGACAGCCTTAAGTCTTCCAGATTTGTTTCACATGAAGCATAGCCACAGATATGGTCCACTGCTCTCTAAGTGTATTCTGCCAATAATGTCTCATCAGTAATGAATATGCCCCTTCCCAGTGTTTGCCCTTACAGGGGTATTGTTGTGGTTAACAGCAAGGCTGTGATATCTGCACCTTTTAGTTCAGTCCGTCCAATTTTACCAAACCTCTAGTTATTCTCCTTTTGTGACTTGGTTTTTAGGGAGCTGAGGGTCTTTTTTCCCCTACTCAAAATGGGGACTCAGAACCCGCACAAGGAGAATGATGAATAGAATAGTCAGGGAGCAGTAAGGCTGGTTTTGATCTGACATTAGTAAAATGAATTTACCATAATACAAATTTACCATCCTGTGTCTTTCTTGTTGTTATTTGTTATTTATTTTGTTATTTATTTTTAACCAGCAGTTTAGGTTGTCCACCTTCATCTTTCTGTTTGTATAATTTTTTGTGAAGAGCTGGTTTTTTAATGTTACCTTCTCAGATAATATGTTCTTTAAACTTTTGTTTATTTATCAAAAGGTGAAGTATACACTTCCTTTCTTTTTTGTTTCCAAAGAAGATTGCTTGAATGAATGGGCTTCAAATTAAATCAAGCTTTGATAAAAATTGCAATAACCTGTCTTGTAACCTGTCAGTATTGTTGTTAAGGATGTCAGGAGTGTTAAGCACCTGAAATGACTGTGCAGATGAACATTGTGAAGTCAGATTGACAGTTGAAGATGCCCACCCAATTTTTGACAGGCATCATTGCAGAGCAGTGTTTAGTTATCATTTTTAATCAAGGAATGATACTATGTGCTGAAACTTGATTGATGTCAAGATGTGCGGCAGTGCCATTCACAGTCCGTCCTCAGTTTTTCTGTACAAGGCCTTCAGCTGTTGTAACCAAAACTGGGGTCACTACTTGGCCTGCTTGACCTGATCAAGAACAGTCTGCCACAGAAGTCACACTATTTTGAAACATCCAGCTCTACTGATAAACTTGCTGGACCAACAGGCATGCATCATCATACTGGACCATCATACTGGACCATCATACTGGACCATCATACTGGACCAACAGACATGCATCATCATACTGGACCATCATACTGGACCATCATACTGGACCATCATACTGGACCATCATACTGGACCATCATACTGGACCAACAGGCATGCATCATCATACTGGACCATCATACTGGACCATCATACTGGACCAACAGGCATGCATCATCATACTGGACCATCATACTGGACCATCATACTGGACCATCATACTGGACCATCATACTGGACCATCATACTGGACCATCATACTGGACCATCATACTGGACCAACAGACATCATCATACTGAACCATCATACTGAACCATCATACTGGACCAACAGACATGCATCATCATACTGGACCATCATACTGGACCATCATACTGGACCATCATACTGGACCATCATACTGGACCAACAGGCATGCATCATCATAATGGACCATCATACTGGACCATCATACTGGACCAACATACTAGAACATCATACTGGACCAACAGGCATGCATCATCATACTGGACCATCATACTGGACCATCATACTGGACCATCATACTGGACCATCATACTGGACCAACAGACATCATCATACTGAACCATCATACTGAACCATCATACTGGACCATCATACTGGACCAACAGACATCATCCTACTGAACCATTATACTGAACCATCATACTGGACCAACAGACATGCATCATCATACTGGACCATCATACTGGACCATCATACTGGACCAACAGGCATGCATCATCATACTGGACCATCTTACTGGACCATCATACTGGACCAACAGACATCATCATACTGAACCATCATACTGAACCATCATACTGGACCATCATACTGGACCAACAGACATCATCATACTGAACCATCATACTGAACCATCATACTGGACCAACAGACATGCATCATCATACTGGACCATCATACTGGACCAACAGACATGCATCATCATACTGGACCATCATACTGGACCATCATACTGGACCATCATACTGGACCATCATACTGGACCAACAGACATGCATCATCATACTGGACCATCATACTGGACACTCATACTGGACCAACATACTAGAACATCATACTGGACCAACAGGCATGCATCATCATACTGGACCATCATACTGGACCAACAGACATCATCATACTGGACCATCATACTGGACCATCATACTGGACCATCATACTGGACCAACAGACATCATCATACTGAACCATCATACTGAGCCATCATACTGGACCATCATACTGGACCAACAACATCATCATACTGAACCATCATACTGAACCATCATACTGGACCAACAGACATGCATCATCATACTGGACCATCATACTGAACCATCATACTGGACCATCATACTGGACCATCATACTGGACCATCATACTGGACCATCATACTGGACCATCATACTGGACCATCATACTGGACCATCATACTGGACCATCATACTGGACCATCATACTGGACCATCATACTGGACCAACAGACATGCATCATCATACTGGACCATCATACTGAACCATCATACTGGACCATCATACTGGACCATCATACTGAACCATCATACTGGACCATCATACTGTACCAACAGACATGCATCATCATACTGGACCATCATACTGGACCATCATACTGGACCATCATACTGAACCATCATACTGGACCATCATACTGGACCATCATACTGAACCATCATACTGAACCAACATACTGAACCATCATACTGGACCATCATACTGGACCATCATACTGGACCATCATACTGGACCATCATACTGGACCATCATACTGGACCATCATACTTGACCATCATACTGGACCATCATACTGGACCATCAGACATGCATCATCATACTGGACCATCATACTGGACCATCATACTGGACCAACAGACATGCATCATCATACTGGACCATCATACTGGACCATCATACTGGACCATCATACTGGACCATCATACAGGACCATCATACTGGACCATCATACTGGACCATCATACTGGACCATCATACTGGACCATCATACTGGACCAACAGACATGCATCATCATACTGGACCATCATACTGAACCATCATACTGGACCAACAGACATGCATCATCATACTGGACCATCATACTGAACCATCATACTGGACCATCATACTGGACCATCATACTGAACCATCATACTGGACCATCATACTGGACCATCATACTGAAACATCATACTGGACCATCATACTGGACCATCATACTGGACCATCATACTGAACCATCATACTGAACCAACATACTGAACCATCATACTGGACCATCATACTGGACCAACAGACATCATCATACTGAACCATCATACTGAACCATCATACTGGACCAACAGACATCATCATACTGAACCATCATACTGAACCATCATACTGAACCATCATACTGGACCAACATCACTGGACCATCATACTGAACCATCATACTGAACCATCATACTGAACCATCATACTGGACCATGGACCCATCATACTGACCATCATACTGAACCATCATACTGGACCATCATACTGAACCATCCATGGACATACTGGACCATCATACTGAACCATCATACTGGAACCATCATACTGGACCATCATACTGGACCATCATACTGACATCATACACTGACATCATCATACTGAACCATCATACTGGACCAACAGACATCATCATACTGAACCATCATACTGAACCATCATACTGGACCATCATACTGAACCATCATACTGGACCATCATACTGGACCAACAGGCATGCATCATCATACTGAACCATCATACTGGACCATCATACTGGACCAACAGACATCATCATACTGAACCATCATCATACTGGACCAACATCATCATACTGAACCATCATACTGGACCATCATACTGGACCATCATACTGGACCATCTTACTGGACCATCATACTGGACCATTTTACTTGACCAACAGGCATGCCTGGCCATACTGGACCATCATACTGGACCAACAGGCATGCATCATCATACTAGACCAACAGACATGCATCATCATACTGGACCATCATACTGGACCATCATACTGGACCATCATACTGGACCATCATACTGGACCATCATACTGGACCATCATATACTGGACCATCATACTGAACCATCATCATACTGAACCATCATACTGACCATCATACATCATACTGGGACCATCATACTGAACCAACATACTGCATCATCATACTGGACCATCATACTGGACCATCATACTGGACCATCATACTGACCATCATACTGGACCATCATACTGGACCATCATACTGGACCATCAGACATGCACCATCATACTGAACCATCATACTGGACCATCATACTGGACCATCATACTGACCATCATATTCACCATCATACTGGACCATCATACTGGACCATCATACTGGACCTTAATACTGGACCATCATACAGGACCATCATACTGGACCATCATACTGGACCATCATACTGGACCATCATCCTGGACCATCATACTGGACCAACATACATGCATCATACATACATCATACTGGACCATCATACTGGACCATCATACTGGACCATCATACTGACACCATCATACTGGACCATCATACTGGACCATCATACTGGACCATCATACTGAACCATCATACTGGACCATCATACTGGACCATCATACTGAACCATCATACTGGACCATCATACTGGACCATCATACTGAAACATCATACTGGACCATCATACTGGACCATCATACTGGACCATCATACTGAACCATCATACTGAACCATCATACTGGACCATCATACTGAACCATCATACTGAACCAACATACTGAACCATCATACTGGACCATCATACTGGACCAACAGACATCATCATACTGAACCATCATACTGAACCATCATACTGGACCAACAGACATCATCATACTGAACCATCATACTGAACCATCATACTGAACCATCATACTGGACCAACAGACATCATCAAACTGAACCATCATACTGAACCATCATACTGAACCATCATACTGAACCATCATACTGGACCATCATACTGAACCATCATACTGGACCATCATACTGAACCATCATACTGGACCATCATACTGAACCATCATACTGAACCATCATACTGAACCATCATACTGGACCATCATACTGAACCATCATACTGGACCATCATACTGAACCATCATACTGGACCAACTGACATCATCATACTGAACCATCATACTGAACCATCATACTGGACCAACAGACATCATCATACTGAACCATCATACTGAACCATCATACTGAACCATCATACTGAACCATCATACTGGACCATCATACTGGACCAACAGGCATGCATCATCATACTGAACCATCATACTGAACCATCATACTGGACCAACAGACATCATCATACTGAACCATCATACTGGACCATTTTACTGGACCAACAGACATCATCATACTGAACTATCATACTGGACCAACAGGCATCACCATACTGGACCATCATACTGGACCATCTTACTGGACCATCATACTGGACCATTTTACTTGACCAACAGGCATGCCTGGCCATACTGGACCATCATACTGGACCAACAGGCATGCATCATCATACTGGACCATCATACTGGACCAACAGGCATCATCATACTGGACCATCATTGCTGGACCAAAAAGAATCATCATACTGGACCATCATACTGGACCAACAAGCATCATCATACTGGACCAACAAGCATCATCATACTGGACCAACAGGCATGTATCATCATACTGGACCATCTTACTGGACCATCATACTGGACCATCATACTGGACCATCATACTGGACCATCATACTGGATTATTATTGCTGAACCAACATGCATGTATCATCATACTGGACCATCATACTGGACCATTATTGCTGGACCAACAAGCATGTATCATCATACTGGACCATCATACTGGATTATTATTGCTGAACCAACATGCATGTATCATCATACTGGACCATCATACTGGATTATTATTGCTGAACCAACATGCATGTATCATCATACTGGACCATTATTGCTGAACCAACATGCATGTATCATCATACTGGACCATTATTGCTGGACCAACATGCATGTATCATCATACTGGACCATCATACTGGACCATCATACTGGACCATCATACTGGATTATTATTGCTGTCCCAACATGCATGTATCATCATACTGGACCATCATACTGGACCATCATACTGGACCATTATTGCTGGACCAACAAGCATGTATCATCATACTGGACCATCATACTGGACCATCATACTGGATCATTATTGCTGGACCAACAAGCATGTATCATCATACTGGACCATCATACTGGATTATTATTGCTGAACCAACATGCATGTATCATCATACTGGACCATCATACTGGATCATTATTGCTGGACCAACAAGCATGTATCATCATACTGGACCATCTTACTGGACCATCATACTGGATCAACAGGCATGCCTGGCCATACTGGACCATCATACTGGACCAACAGGCATGAATCATCATACTGGACCGTCATTCACTAATACATTTCTTGAGCTTTCATTGGTTAAAAAAAAAAGAATAACAGACTGCTGCTCTTCTTTGGTGCATATTGAAATTGGGTTAGCCATCTTTAAAACGTCATTAAGACATCACTGTGTTTGTCAGCACTGTGATGTATGTGGTGTCACACACTTAACACTCTTGACATCTGTAACAAAAATAAAGACAGGTTACATGACAGTGACATAGTCATTATAATTTCTATGACAATTTTAAGGCTTTCATGTGAAGCCTCCTGTTATATGTTTGTAAACCTGCCTTTGGATAAAAGTCGTATGTAGTTAACCCAAGCAGCTAGAAGGTGACAATGTTACTGATGTGTTGGCAGTTTGTGCAGTATCTACTCTTTCAATGCAGATCCTGGTTGGTCTAGAAAAGTTGTTCAAACTGACCTGTCAAGGACTTCACCCTTGACTTCTGCTGTACTCTTGACTTCTGCTGCACTTGAGGTCAGAGTTCAAGTAGCTTTGTTCTCCTGAAGCCTAATTAAGCCTTTAGTCATGAAGATTACAGCTTGAGGTCAAAGGTGAAATGAATGCTATTAAACTGAGTCACTGTGAATATATGAGTGATGCATTTGATAAATAACTCTTTGTAAACTCAAAGTTATTTTATGCACTGGGATCACAGATTGTGGACATGAATGTAGTAATATTTGCAGTCTGTTTGCATTAGTAAATAAACAAATATTTTTATTTAATATCAATAACAGTTAATAATAGATCATCATCATTATCACATAGCAGGTTTTTTTTGGGGGGCATTACTTTCTGTGTGGGTTTTTGACCCCATTGTGCTGCAACAACAGAATATACCCACTGCCTCCCTCCACCCACCAGCCTATAAAAAGCATGCAATGAAATTGAATAATTAGGGATGATTCCTTAAAAGTCGAGTTCACATGCCTGAGAGGCTACAAGCCAGCAGTCTGCATACAAATATGCCAGATTTGTGAAACAGATATATATGCAAAAATCAAGTTCTGGAACGAGATGAAAGTCCAGATATGGATGAGCATCCAAAACTTTCTGCCAGAGTTTATGCCCCTTGTGGGATTCAATGGTTTGTTATTTGAAGCCTCACTCTGGTTTCTGCCGGGGGCCCTGAATAAATATGGCCTAATGGCTGAAAGGGGTTTCTGGGACTTCTCCACGGGTGATCCTCATCTGCATGGTGGCACTTTGTGTCACTGGGTGTTTATTGCTAGTGTGTGATGTCCTTTTGGGGTACAACGAGAGAGAGAGAGAGAGAGAGAGAGAGAGAGAGAGAGAGAGAGAGAGAGAGAGAGAGAGAGTCAAAGTTTATGGCCAGTGAACGTGAAAAAGAAGATTTTGCAGGTTGTTTTTCTCATCACAGCACACTGGCAGATTGGAAAAATCCCTTGCTTCCGGCTAATTTTCCTACCTTGTGAATATTTGTGCCCTCGACAGCCTGGGTCTATTATCTGCTGGTCAGTCTCTGCCTTTTCTTCTGAGAATCATTTCCTGTATTACCGTTCTGTCCAGACCATAGTGGCATTTAATATGGCTGAAGTATTCAGATCATGGTGAATAATTGATATTAGAAACAAATAATTAAAAAACTTGACAAAATAACTTTTCTAGAAACATCAGATCATTAATTTTTTTTTTCTTTTTAAACATTTATTAACAATATAATCCACAAACATATCCATTGAGCATTTATTTAAAACAAGTCAGCAAAAACCAATAGGAAAAACATATCTGCTATTGTCAGGGCTTTATCTTAGGACAAATGTTGCTGGTACTCAGCACAAAGTGTCTAAAAAGGAGCCAGTACTCAGCACAAAGTTTCTAAAAAGGAGCCAGTACTCATCACAAAGTGTCTAAAAAGGAGCCAGTACTCAGACCAAAGTGTCTAAAAAGTTGCTGGTACTCAGCACAAAGTGTATAAAAAGTTGCTGGTACTCAGCATAAAGTGTCTAAAAAGGTGCAAGTACCCAGCACAAAGTGTCTAAAAAGGTACGGGTACTCAGCACAAAGTGTCTAAAAAGGTGCAAGTACCCAGCACAAAGTGTCTAAAAAGTTGCTGGTACTCAGCACAAAGTGTCTAAAAAGGTGCAAGTACCCAGCACAAAGTGTCTAAAAAGGTACGGGTACTCAGCACAAAGTGTCTAAAAAGGTACGGGTACTCAGCACAAAGTGTCTAAAAAATTGCTGGTACTCAGCACAAAGTGTCTAAAAAGGAGCCAGTACTCAGCACAAAATGTATAAAAAGTTGCTAGTACTCAGCACAAAGTGTCTAAAAAGGTGCAAGTACCCAGCACAAAGTGTCTAAAAAGGAACGGGTACTCAGCACAGTGTGTCTAAAAATGTGCAAGTACCCAGCACAAAGTGTCTAAAAAGGTACGGGTACTCAGCACAATGTGTCTAAAAAGGTACGGGTACTCAGCACAAAGTGTCTAAAAAGGTGCAAGTACTCAGCACAGTGTCTAAAAAGGTGCAAGTACCCAGCACAAAGTGTCTAAAAAGGTATGGGTACTCAGCACAAAGTGTCTAAAAAGCTGCTGTTTATCACTGCAAAGTGTCTATTACAACAGCACTAAAAAAAACAATGATGCCTAAGTAAAGGTGATGGTACTGTGCACTGTTGCATGCCTTGGCTATCATCAGTATAATCACAACTACAGCCTCCCAAACATGTTCCATTTAAACACGTAACTAAATGATATCAGTGAAACATGTCATCAGCCTCACACTGTCTTCTGCTCTGTAGGCTGGAAAGAAAACACACCGCAGCAGTCCTAGAGGGTGTTACAGAGGGTCAGAATGACCGAGCGTCGCCGTGACAAGAAATATGAGGTGGAGTTGAATGAGCAGAGAAATCAACACTTTGACAGAAAATCTGCTAACAATGGTGGTGACCATAGCAATGGTAAGGACAGGGATGATGTAAACAATAGGAAGCGACATCCTACTCAAGAATCTGAGGTTTGTTTGTCAAATTTTGATGATTCTGTCATGTTTTAGATAAACAGTTTTTCAAGTTTTAATGATTGCATCATGTTTTATGTAAACAGCATTCAAGATTGGATTATGCTTGTCCTGTCAGTCTATGGAGCCAGTCAGTAATGTCTGAAATGGAATTTCTTAAACTCTTGTGTAACTCCAAGCAGATTTTATTCCTTAGTTTGATTACATTTCCATGTCAATGATGCAGAGTTGTTGAAATATCCAAAATAAATGAGCTTTTTCATTATCTCCTTTTTCCATTGACAGTAGTAAATATTTACATTTATGTTAGGATGTCACACATATTGGATAGCAGGTGACTTTATAACTATCATCAGTCAGCAGGACCTTTACAGAGTGTTGCTCTCCTGAAAGTCTCTCATTATTTAGCTAATTCTCCAGCCCTATGTGCTTTTATAACCATTGCATCTTCATTGTCTTGTATCTACCTTTACGGAGGTCTCCTTCTGCCTTGTTTTCCAGATAATGAGCCCTCCAGACTACCTTGATGTTTAACAAGGCTAAAATATCGCAGTCTTCTGGTCGTAATGCTGTTAGTGAGGGAAATCTCCTCAAGGCTGTATTTATCTTCCTCTTGGCCCATAGCATTCTGGTGTCACCAACTGGAGAAAGAAGGCCAACCAGAGACATGAATGGAGGCAGGTGATATCTGCAGCAATGATCCTCAAGGGCTCGGAATGCTGAAGAAGAAGAAGAAGATTAAATTGTAACTTTGTAACCAATAAGATGGCTTAGTATTACTGTTTTATATGTTTGAACAAGTCATCCGCAATGTGCTCTTGTTGGATTTGCCTCTAAAAAGTTTCTTTTTGAGTAACTCAATGTCTAACTTTCAGGCTACCTGGTAACAGGGAGGACAATCAAAACAAAACAAAACAAACAAAAATGAATATCTGTTAGAGGTGTTCTGTATTGTCATCTGTGCCACAGGTGTCACTTGGAAGCTTGGAAGAATACATCCCCACACCTCCAGATGGAGGATGGGGCTGGGTGATCGTCTTTGCTTCCATGATGTGTAACTTGATAGTGGATGGTATTGGATACAGCTTTGGAGTCTTCCTCTCCGAGTTTGTTGATGCTTTCAAGGTTTGTGAAATTTCTCATAAAAAAAGAAAAAAAGATATACACATTTTCATAAATTAAATGAAATATTGTCACATAAATTATGTTTACTTTCATACATTTTTTCACAACATTGGCTTGACTGATAACTTGCTATGCCGGAAGCACTGACATCAAACATTTGTAGCTAATTAGATTGTTCAGTCAACCACCAAGAATATCAGCAGGAATGTTTCCACAGAGAATAATGCAGTTCATTATAGTTAGATAAGAACAAATGGTCAGTCATAAAAACATTTGATGGAAGCAGAAAAGACTGCAAGCACGACCTGGTGCACTCAAGCACCCACCACCATCCCACTCCTTTTTTTCCTCTTTTTTTTTAGTATAGAACTAATCATGTTAATAATATATGAAGGCAGCAAATAAAAGGTCTGCACACTTCAAGAGAATGTCATGTGAGGAAATAACAAACAAACCCTATGCCAAAAGAGTAGAGGGATGTAGTGCATCAGGTAGACCATGAAAACAATGGAAAATAACATCAGAGAAACTTTATAGCAGCAAGATGTGACTGGCTGAGGTGGCCAGAGGCAAGAAACAGAACCTTGTTTATCTCTCAACAACCAATGCAGTAAAAGAGGAAGTGGAAAACTAGAGGCAGAAGAAGAAGAAGTAGAAAAAAAGAAGGAGAAAGAAGAAGAAGAAAAAAAAAAGGAGGAGGAGGAGAAAAAGAAGAAGGAGAAGGAGGAGTTAGAAGAAGAAGAAGCATCAATGCAGACTTCAATAAGCTGATTTACAACAGAGCATTTAGTGTTCTCATTATTCCACACACATGCTAATAATTTCATTTATCCCCACCTAAGTGTTAACAACTGTTTATCATATAAATATTAGTCGATTAATTTATCAACGTTCGATTAATTTATCAACGTTATAAGTCCGCACATGCATCAAGGTACTGCTATGTTTGCTCACTTACCAACACAAAGTCTGGGGTTCAGTTCTTAGTACTGGCAGTTTATTTGTAAGCCCATCCAGTACAAGTCTAGTTTCACCAGGTCATGAGAAACATTCATTTCAGGGAAGGAAATCTGGTGAGGAATAGGACTGCCCATTTTGTATCGTTATACTTTTAACTGAGCAGATCTCTTTCAGTACCAGAAGAAAGTTTCACTGCAGGTTGTTGTGTGTTGTTTGTCCATCACAAGTGATGATGATGACCACTTTTAATCCAAGTAGCAATGATCAGTGATTGTGAGTACGAAAATGACTGATTAGTCCAAAATAATCCTGGAAAGTTCTTGAGCAGTGCGGACAACAGGTGAAAGCTGCTGTTAAGTGTGGGATTAGCGATAGGTTCTTTCCAGTCTGCCCCCATTTCTATGCCTGTGCAATCTCAGCTGCCTGGCAGGCTGATGCTCCATGCTTGAAGTATGTACGCCATCCAGTGTGCTTCTGTGCACAGCTTCCCATATTACTGTGTTGATGCCAAAGAATTGAGAGCAATTTTGAGAGTGTCCATAATGCTCTTTTTGTGTCCACCTCGTAGGTAGTGCCAGTAAAAAAAATTATCTGTGATCAAAATTCAACATTGCGTTACTTTTAAGACAGTAATATAGTCCATATTTTTAAGTGTGTTCTGACCAAATAAAAAAGGTAAGAGAATATATAAAGCCAGGAACATAATTCTGCAGATAGAATGATTCACACATCATGCATTTTTTAGGACTTTAAAAAAAAAAACAATGCTATTGACATGCTAAAAGCTGAATCAGTAAATAACCTTCTATACCAAGTTTCATTTGGTTGTTGCTTTGCTTCCATCTGCAGGAGCCCAAGAGTAAGGTGTCACTGGTTGGGTCACTCCTTTGTGGTACATACCTGTTTGCTGGTATGTTTTTATGTCTTTACCCCTTTGTTTTTATTCTTTCTGTTCCATGATATGTTTATCTTTATTCCATTACTTACCTTTTTGCTTGTAAGTTATATGTATGTGTTTACTCATCTGTTTTCTGAAGATATATATATTTTTTTTAAATCGTTGCCTATTTGGTTGTATAATATTACTAGATTTAATTAGCTGACTTCACCCAGGAGAGTGAAAGAAAGTTTCATTCTTATCTTAGTCTCCACAGCTGGTCTCCACAGCTGGTCTCCACAGCTGGTCACCACAGCTGGTCTCCACGGCTGGTCTCCACAGCTAGTCTCCACAGCTGGTCTCCATAGCTAGTCTCCATGGCTGGTCTCCACAGCTGGTCTCCACGGCTGGTCTTCACAGCTGGTCTCCACGGCTGCTGTATATGTAGTAGAAACTCCAAGTTTCTCTTGAACACCCTTGTTTCCTAAACCTAGCGAGCACAACATAAGCCTCCCATCTTTAAGTTTCTCTTGCACACCCTTGTTTCCTAAACCTAGCGAGCACAACATAAGCCTCCCATCTTTAAGTTTCTCTTGGACACCTTTGTTTCCTAAACCAAGCGAGCACAACATAAGCCTTCCATCTCTAAGTTTCTGTTGAACACCCTTGTTTCCTAAATCTATCCATGTCCCACTGCAGTGCTTGTCTGGTGACTCTTCTGATTTTCTGCAACAAATACATTTTTACAGTATGTGGGACCTGGACCTTGAGTCACAGCTCGAGGTGGAGTGGTAGGGGTATTCTTGACCAGTTCTTCTGAGATGTAGTGCTACTGCCACTTTAGCACCCGTTGGAATGAAGGAGCAGTGACTTGGGTTGTGACTCAGTCTCCCTAAATCTGACTGATAATGCAACATCCTCCTATAATGCCCCTATCTTACTGTCTCAGTTTTAAGGGAGATAACAGTGAAATGTAATTAAAAAAATTAATATAAGGGATGTGAAAGGAAACAATATTCATAGGTACATAACTTCAGTGAAAATTTATTTTTACTGATTCTCACACTAAATATCATTTCATTTCATTTATAGAGATTGGCGTGAAATAGGTTTTATTAAGAAAATATTGACATTAATTAGGTTTATTTAGTAACACTGACATTAATTAGGTTTGATTTAGTAACATTTACATTAATTAAGTTTGATTTAGTAACATTTACATTAATTAAGTTTGATTTAGTAACATTGACATTAATTAAGTTTGATTTAGTAACATTGACATTAATTAAGTTTGATTTAGTAACATTTACATTAATTAAGTTTGATTTAGTAACATTTACATTTATTAATTTTGATTTAGTAACATATACATTAATTAAGTTTGATTTAGTAACATTGACATTAATTAAGTTTGATTTAGTAACATTGACATTAATTAAGTTTGATTTAGTAACATTGACATTAATTAAGTTTGATTTAGTAACATTTACATTAAATAAGTTTGATTTAGTAACATTGACATTAATTAAGTTTGATTTAGTAACATTGACATTAATTAAGTTTGATTTAGTAACATTGACATTAATTAAGTTTGATTTAGTAACATTGACATTAATTAGTTTTGATTTAGTAACACTGACATTAATTAGGTTTGATTTAGTAACATTTACATTAATTAGTTTTGATTTAGTAACATTTACATTAATTAAGTTTGATTTAGTAACATTTACATTAATTAAGTTTGATTTAGTAACATTAACATTAATTAAGTTTGATGTAGTAACATTGACATTAATTAAGTTTGATTTAGTAACATTTACATTAATTAGTTTTGATTTAGTAACACTGACATTAATTAGGTTTGATTTAGTAACATTTACATTAATTAGGTTTGATTTAGTAACATTTACATTAATTACGTTTGATTTAGTAACATTTACATTAATTGAGTTTGATTTAGTAACATTTACATTAATTAGTTTTGATTTAGTAACATTTACATTATTTAAGTTTGATTTAGTGACATTGACATTAATTAAGTTTGATTTAGTAACATTGACATTAATTAAATTTGATTTAGTAACATTTACATTAATTAAGTTTGATTTAGTAAAATTTACATTAAATAAGTTTGATTTAGTAACATTGACATTAATTAAGTTTGATTTAGTAACATTTACATTAATTAAGTTTGATTTAGTAACATTTACAATAATTAAGTTTGATTTAGTAACATTGACATTAATTAAGTTTGATTTAGTAACATTTACATTAATTAGTTTTGATTTAGTAACACTGACATTAATTAGGTTTGATTTAGTAACATTTACATTAATTAGTTTTGATTTAGTAACACTGACATTAATTAAGTTTGATTTAGTAACACTGACATTAATTAGGTTTGATTTAGTGACACTGACATTAATTAAGTTTGATTTAGTAACATTGACATTAATTAAGTTTGATTTAGTAACACTGACATTAATTAAGTTTGATTTAGTAACATTTACATTAATTAGTTTTGATTTAGTAACACTGACATTAATTAGGTTTGATTTAGTAACATTTACATTAAATAAGTTTGATTTCTGGTAATCTGGTAATCTGGTAATCCTAGTTTCAGCATCATAGCAAACGGGTCACCCCATTGTTGCTCCGCTCCTGTGCCAACGAAAAACACTCGTAGCTCACAGTGTCACACCATGCACTCAACTCAGAAGCTGGGTGACGAAACCATATCCTTCCAGTCTACAAATGGAGCAAAAATGCAACGGCCACCGCCTGGCAGAACTGCCACGGCTAACAAAAAAAAAAAAAACAAAAAAAAAGTGGCCGTGCCTAGTGTCCACTGTGACTTGAAGCATTATGTGAGGGGTTAACAAATGGTCACCCCAGCAGTACCCTCACTATTAGCTGGGAAAGGGACTTAGGACATTACATCCACCAGCAGGCGTCGCCCCTACAACGACCTGACTGCCTTCGTTAACGACTGTTCACCCAACAGCCATGCAGTTCTTTGGCACGAAGGAGACACCTTGAACTTGGGTTTTGGAATGCCGACTTCCTACAAAATGTTATTTTGTGTTTTGTTATCACAATCGACGTCACTGCACATTGGGCATACCCATGCGTGCGCAGTCCTCCGAAGCAGCAGCCACTCCAAAGTACTTCTACTAATTGTCCCCATGAGAAGCTGGTTATATTGTCTCCTTTCTCGGCCTCGCAGACGGCAAAGACGTGCTTCACCATGCTTAACTCCCATGTCACGCAATCGTGTTAGTGTCAGGGATTCGATATTATCCACTAGCCCAGTACGTACAGCGTTAACGATATCTGCTCTGTCCATGCTTTTTCCCGCAATCATTAGTGCTGTGCTTGCCAGTTGGTCCGCTCGCTCATTTCCCTTTACGCCCGCATGACCCGGTGTGTAGATCCAGGTTACGGAAGTTAAGTGCGATTTCCGAATGCTTTCTATCCATTCAGAGCGCATACTGCCAGTTGCTATTTTCTGAAGCATATTCATTGAGTCTGAGACAATTACTGCTTGTGTGGCGGTTTGCTCGGATACCCATGCTAAAGCTCTAGAAGCAGCGGCTATTTCCATGGTCATGCTTGACGTGGTTGTCTGGTAAGCGCCGCTATCTTCATGTATTGTTTTCCCCCTTCTTTGCGCTGTGTATGCCCATGCTGACCTTGATCCGCGCTTCACGGACCCATCTGTGTAGATGATGATATCTTCTGGGTCTGAATGCTGATCTATCAGTTCCCTTACTTTTGTGTCTATGGCCGCAGGAATCTGATCCCGACAGTACCTTCCTAGTGTGATGACAACCTTAGAGATGCCATGCATGTCTACTGGTGTATTCATCCATTCTTTTCCGTGCCTGATAACGCGTAGGTCACATACCTGCTGGATCAAATTCTCAGCCTTTGCCATCCAAGAGCAGCCTCTTTTGAGACGCGTTCCTTTTGTGTCGTATATATCTTTGTGCAATGGGTGGTTAGCGTCTGCCGATACCCTCATGTAAGCCTTGACTTGTGCCACTTTGTATCTACTAGTCATCGTCGGCAAACCCAGGACATAACGCATGGCGTTGCAGGAGGTGTCTTTTGTGCAGCCGAGTATGAGTCTCATGGCCTCATTTTGTACTCGGTCCAGTCTTTCTAGCTGGGTTTTGCTGACAGTGATGAGGCCAAGACCATAGTCAATGACGCTAAGCACAAGCCCTTGATAGAGAAGGAAAAGTAGGCGTTGTTCAATATCAGCTGCTGCTAGCACCTTGAGTGCTGTCAGACCTTTTCTGGCTCTAAGTATGACGTTGTCTACGTGGCATTTGTATGACAAGCATCTGTCAAATGTCATACCCAGGTATTTCATGGTGTCCGTTCTCTCGATGTCCACACCACATATGCTTACGATTAAGTTTGATTTAGTAACAATAATTTGGTTTGATTTAGTAGCATTTACATTAATTAAGTTTGATTTAGTAACATTTACATTAATTAGTTATGATTTAGTAACATTGACATTAATTAAGTTTGATTTAGTAACATTGACATTAATTAGTTTTGATTTAGTAACATTGACATTAATTAAGTTTGATTTAGTATCATTGACATTAATTAGTTTTGATTTAGTAACATTGACATTCATTAGGTTTGATTCAGAAAATATGAACCTGTTTTTACTTTTACAGGTCCTGTTGTGAGTGCTATGACCAATAAATATGGCTGCCGTCCTGTTGTTATTGCTGGCAGCTGTATTGCCACAGTGGCTTTTATCCTGGCCACTTTCTCACCAAATATTGAGATAATGATGCTGACTTATGGAGTTCTTGGTGGTAAGTTTGTAATCTGCTATTATCCTGGCCACTTTCTCACCAAACATTGAGATAATGATGCTGACTGATGGAGTTCTTGGTGGTAAGTTTGTAATCTGCTTTTATCCTGGCCATGGTCTCACCAAATATTGAGATAATGATGCTGGCTTATGGAGTTCTTGGTGGTAAGTTTATAATCTGCTCTTCATTACTGTGAAAGAAATTAATAGTTGGTGTAAATTATACCACTCATTACTGATATTATAAAGGCTATTAGAATGCAAGAGCTTGGGCAGATAGGAAGAAAGGCAGGTAATAGAAAGACACAATCTGAGTTAAGTTGAGTCAAGAATTGACATCAGTGCACTTGGGACATTTCCATGTGTGCTCCGTCCTCATCTTCAGCAGCCAGTGCAGAGTTCCAGTACTAATGGTACCAGTCGTAATCTGGTTACATGTCCGTCTTGCATTTCCTCTAAGTTTAGTTAGCAAGCCAGACCCCCTGGTTACACCGAGATGTCTAATTCTCTCCAGGCCATAACAATCTTGTTTCGCTTCTGACTCTGTTGCTTGTTTCCAGATGGCCCTGACCATATCTGCCTTGCAATGTATCACTTCACCACCCAGTGGTGCAGATCCAGCCAATCTGTCTGCCTATTTATTCCCCAGCACGCCGCCAGCATGGCCTGGAGAAAAGATACAAAGTATGCTTCCCAGTGAAGCTTGCCACTCTGCTCGAAGCATTCCTGTCTTCACCTTTCTCAGCATGCTTTCAGAGTCTGTTACAATTATGACATCTTGTTCTCTAGCTACCTGAAAGCTGCAGTTACCGCCTCCACCTCCATTCTCATGCTAGACGCTGTGGTATCATATTCTAGGCTGTCCTGCATTAAAGATTTTTCACTGGCTTTCGCTACGAACTCCAAGCCACTTTTCTTCCCTCTCAAAACCGAACGATCTGTATAGATAATCAGATCATCTGGGAGAGAATTGTCGTGAATCAACTGTTGGGCTTCCCCCTCCGTAGCACCCGCTGGCCACTCTCTGTGTCTTCTGCTTGTGTCATCCAGGACTTTCCCATTTTAAGCCTCTGACCTTTACCTGCAGCCAAAGTTTCACACAGAGGGTGTTCTTTGTCTGCAGCTACTGTGAAGTATGATTTAGTCTCCAGCACCTTAAGCCTATCTGCAATAGTCTGCAATGCAAGGATGTATCGTATACACACAATCAGAGTAGGAGAGACACAAACTGTGTACATGTAACAACTGACTGTGAATAGACCATGAGGCAGAGCAAGAAAATGGTGGAGGGACAGTATACAGGCAGACTTTTAAAAGTTTAGTTTCTAACTAAAGGGCTCAGAATGCAGAAGAAGAAGAATAAACAAGAAGGTGTTGTTGCTGTATATTCTGGTGCTTATCTGCAGGGACAGTAGTCAAGTTCTAGTTCCATAAGTAACAAAACAGTTTCGAATAGTGTGGCTCTAAAGTTCCGAGCAGTGTGGCTCTAGAGTTCAGATTAGTTTGGCTCCGGATTTCCGACTAGTGTGGCTCTGAAGTTCAGAATAGTTTAGCTCTGGAGTTCTGACTAGTGTGGCTCTAAAGTTCCGAATAGTGTGGCTCTAAAGTTCCGACTAGTGTGGCTCTGGAGTTCAGATTAGTGTGGCTCTGGAGTTCAGATTATTTTGACTCTGGAGTTCAGATTAGTGTGGCTCTGGAATTCAGATTATTTTGACTCTGGAGTTCAGATTATTTTGACTCTGGAGTTCAGATTATTTTGACTCTGGAGTTCAGATTATTTTGGCTCTGGAGTTCAGATTATTTTGACTCTGGAGTTCAGATTATTTTGACTCTGGAGTTCAGATTAGTGTGGCTCTGGAGTTCAGATTATTTTGACTCTGGAGTTCAGATTAGTGTGGCTTTGAAGTTCCAACTAGTGTGGCTCTGGAGTCAACATCGCTTTGTAAAAATTGTTACAATACACTACTGCATATCTTATGTTATTAAATCTGCACGTTTGCACATTCGGCATCCCCATGCATGCTCAGTCCTCCAATGCAGCAGCCACTTCAAGGTACATAAAAAATTTTGAGAACTGATACAGTTTAAATGACTGTGGGCAGTACCATCACATAGGCACTTACCTATGGGCTCTAGATACAATAGTTTCCCATGCTAATCTCTGTATGTCAGGTGACGTTGCTATAAATACAAATTTCATTCCAATGACCGGTGGTCAAAAGACCCCTGTATACTGGTTATCTCGAGAGCCCATAATGTTGTTAAGACATCTCTGTCTGTGGGTTCTTATATTCTTTTATTTTTACAACTAAAAAATTGATAGTGCATGGACTGAGTGATGTTGTCAGTGACCTGTGATCAATGAAGAGAAAGAAGTAGATAAGAGAGAGAGAGACAAAAAAGAGGTGTAAGCAAAAGTTATATCTGTGTAGAGGGAAAAGCAGTTACTAGACATAAGAATATGTTGAATTAGAAGGTAGAGCGACTATAAGACAATAATGACAATGATGATAATGATAAAATTATTCTGATAGTTTGTTGTCTTTCTTGGACTTGGGATGGTGTAAGATAGTTTGTCTTTCTTGTGTCTGCCAGCGTTCGGACTTGGGATGGTGTAAGATAGTTTGTCTTTCTTGTGTCTGCCAGCGTTCGGACTTGGGATGGTGTAAGATAGTTTGTCTTTCTTGTGTCTGCCAGCGTTCGGACTTGGGATGGTGTAAGATAGTTTGTCTTTCTTGTGTCTGCCAGCGTTGGGACTTGGGATGGTGTAAGATAGTTTGTCTTTCTTGTGTCTGCCAGCGTTCGGACTTGGGATGGTGTAAGATAGTTTGTCTTTCTTGTGTCTGCCAGCGTTCGGACTTGGGATGATGTAAGATAGTTTGTCTTTCTTGTGTCTGCCAGCGTTCGGACTTGGGATGGTGTAAGATAGTTTGTCTTTCTTGTGTCTGCCAGCGTTCGGACTTGGGATGATGTAAGATAGTTTGTCTTTCTTGTGTCTGAATGTGTTCAGACTTTGAATGGTGTAAGATAGTTTGTCTTTCTTGTGTCTGAATGTGTTCAGACTTTGAATGGTGTAAGATAGTTTGTCTTTCTTGTGTCTGAATGTGTTCAGACTTTGAATGGTGTAAGATAGTTTGTCTTTCTTGTGTCTGAATGTGTTCAGACTTTGAATGGTGTAAGATAGTTTGTCTTTCTTGTGTCTGAATGTGTTCAGACTTTGAATGGTGTAAGATAGTTTGTCTTTCTTGTGTCTGCCAGGGTTTGGACTTGGGATGGTGTAAGATAGTTTGTCTTTCTTGTGTCTGCCAGCGTTCGGTTTTGGGATAATGTATGATAGTTTCTTGTCTTTCTTGTGTCTGCCAGGGTTTGGACTTGGGATGGTGTAAGATAGTTTGTCTTTCTTGTGTCTGCCAGCGTTCGGTTTTGGGATAATGTATGATAGTTTCTTGTCTTTCTTGTGTCTGCCAGCGTTCGGACTTGGGATGGTGTAATATAGTTTCTTGTTTTTCTTGTGTCTGAATGTGTTCAGACTTTGAATGGTGTACGATAGTTTCTTGTCTTTTTTGTGTCTGCCAGCGTTCGGACTTAGGATGGTGTAATATAGTTTCTTGTCTTTCTTGTGTCTGCCAGCGTTCAGACTTGGGATGATGTACGATAGTTTCTTGTCTTTCTTGTGTCTGCCAGGGTTTGGACTTTACATGGTGTATGATAGGCTGTTGTCTTTCTTGTGTCTGCCAGGGTTTGGACTTTACATGGTGTATGATAGACTGTTGTCTTTCTTGTGTCTGCCAGGGTTTGGACTTTACATGGTGTATGATAGTCTGTTGTCTTTCATGTGTCTGCCAGGGTTTGGACTTTACATGGTGTATGATAGTCTGTTGTCTTTCTTGTGTCTGCCAGGGTTTGGACTTTACATGGTGTATGATAGTCTGTTGTCTTTCTTGTGTCTGCCAGGGTTTGGACTTTACATGGTGTATGATAGTCTGTTGTCTTTCATGTGTCTGCCAGGGTTTGGACTTTACATGGTGTATGATAGTCTGTTGTCTTTCTTGTGTCTGCCAGGGTTTGGACTTGGGATGGTGTTCGATAGTTTCTTGTCTTTCTTGTGTCTGCCAGGTTTCGGACTTGGGATGGTCTACCTACCCTCCATCGTCAGTGTTGGATACTACTTTGAGAAAAAGAGAGCCTTTGCCACCGGCCTAGCAGTCTGTGGGTCAGGTCTGGGCACCTTTATCTTCCCTCCACTCAGTGAAATCTTGCTCCTGGAGTTCAGCTGGAAAGGGGGGCTACTCATAATAGCTGGAATTATCTTTCATGTAAGTATATACAGACAGTAGAGTGTGTTTAGTGCAGTTGAGAATCCTTGACCTGTCAGTTCTTTGTTAGGCTGAGTAAAGAAACAACACCCCAGCATTTGAGGACATTTTTAAAAGCAATCCACCCACATCTTCCACAGACAGTATAGAGTTTAAACGCTGATGGTACCAGTGGCAATTGTAATATATGCCTGCCTTGACTTCACTGAGAGTGTTGAGTGTCAGCCAGATCCCTTATCACTCGTTAATGAATCAGTAATGGCGCTGCGAGGAGTTACCAAGAGATCTGGCTGATGCCCAACACTCCAGGGAAATTCGAGATGGGTATACAGTCAGACAGTTACTGGTGCCATCAGTACTGGAACTCTTTGCTCGCTGCTGAAGGTGGGGGCAGAACACTCAACATTCAACATTGCTGAACCCGTCTGTGATGACCGCCAGGATTTATTTACATATTTTGAAATGGCACTGAAGGTTACAGACATTTATATTTACTGAGCAAGGTCCAATAACAAATACAACAATTATAAATGTATGGGACCATAATGTGCGTCTAGAATACAACGAGTATTTGAGAAAAAGATTTGATTGGACCCTTCCATTGAGTTACACATAATTCACATAAATAAACAGAGGAGGTGCCCTTGGGCCATAGAAACATTATAAATAAGTTACCAGACCTGTCTGGTTTCAAACAACTGGTTTATAGAAACAGTTTGCCTGGTTATAGAAACAGTTTGCCTGGTTATAGAAACAGTTTGCCTGGTTATAGAAACAGTTTGCCTGGTTATAGAAACAGTTTGCCTGGTTATAGAAACAGTTTGCCTGGTTATAGAAACAGTTTGCCTGTTTGTAGAAACAGTTTGCCTGGTTATAGAAACAGTTTGCCTGGTTATAGAAACAGTTTGCCTGGTTATAGAAACAGCTTGCCTGGTTATAGAAACAGTTTGCCTGTTTGAGCCAGTTAGGCAAGCAAAAGGTGGTGGATGTCTCAGAGGCAGTGCTAGCTTTTGATACCACTCCTGATATTCAATGTTCACAACTGCTTTCCTGGGATGTGTATAGCATCTGCACACATGAGATTACCTTAAAGTAGAGAGAATTTGAATAAATCTTGGGTAAGAGTAGACTGATAGTTATCAGAGCCTGTACTACTCATCAGTGAGTTACACACACACACACACACACACCACATCTCTTTTGCTCCCCTTTGCACAAAGTTCCGCTACCAGTTTAGTTTACATCCTACAGCAGACAATATTTCCAAAGTGAGGTAGGGAATGAATAACAAAAGTCTTGCATATGGTTCTACACAACTAGCAGTGGGGGGTGTTTAAAAGTCACCTGGGGGAGGGGGGGGGGGGGGGGGGGTTGTAATTTCCAAGCAGAAAACTAAGGCTAGTTAAATTATAAATGTAAATTAAGCTGTAAGGTTCAGCTGGTCTTTCACTCAAGAAACTGACTTGATGTTCTGTTACCAGACTTGTCTATTTGTTGTCTTTATTTGTTGTCTTAAGTTACCAGACTTTTCTATTTGTTGCCTCATGTTACCAGACTTGTCTATTTGTTGCCTCGTGTTACCAGACTTGTCTATTTGTTGCCTTATGTTACCAGACTTGTCTATTTGTTGCCTTATGTTACCAGACTTGTCTATTTGTTGCCTCATGTTACCAGACTTGTCTATTTGTTGCCTCATGTTACCAGACTTGTCTATTTGTTGCCTCATGTTACCAGACTTGTCTATTTGTTGCCTCATGTTACCAGACTTGTATATTTGTTGCCTCATGTTACCAGACTTGTCTATTTGTTGCCTCATGTTACTAGACTTGTCTATTTGTTGCCTCATGTTACCAGACTTGTCTATTTGTTGCCACATGTTACCAGACTTGTATATTTGTTGCCTCATGTTACCAGACTTGTATATTTGTTGCCTCATGTTACCAGACTTGTATATTTGTTGCCTCATGTTACCAGACTTGTATATTTGTTGCCTCATGTTACCATACTTCTCTATTTGTTGCCTCATGTTACCAGACTTGTCTATTTGTTGCCTCATGTTACCAGATTTGTCTATTTGTTGCCTCATGTTACCAGACTTGTCTATTTGTTGCCTCATGTTACCAGACTTGTCTATTTGTTGCCTCATGTTACCAGACTTGTCTATTTGTTGCCTCATGTTACCAGACTTGTCTATTTGTTGCCTCATGTTACCAGACTTGTATATTTGTTGCCTCATGTTACCAGATTTGTCTATTTGTTGCCTCATGTTACCAGACTTGTATATTTGTTGCCTCATGTTACCAGACTTGTCTATTTGTTGCCTTATATTACCAGGCTAGTATATTCGGTGCTTTGATGCGACCACTCACAGCAGCACCATCTGCCAGAACTAAGAAAAAGCCAAGAGCCAAAACATTTGTGGACAGACTGAAGGAAACACATAATCGAGACAGGTATATATTCCTCCTCTGCTGAAAGTCTTTCCTCTTCTAACAGATGCTTCTGAGGTTCTTCTTGTCTACTCCATCTTCTCCTTTCTGCTCCTGGAATGCTGTGCAGCATCAGGGCAAAAAGAGATCTCTGGAACAACCCCTTCTGTTCGCTTAGTATACATAGCATAACTCAACATAACCCTTGACCCATTAGGGCCGTGAAGATGTATTGATGGAAGTACAAGCACATAAAACCCGCCATCTTTCTCTTTCTTCTACTTGATGAAAAAGTTTATGATAACTTAGTCCTGTCCCTTTCTTGATATTATCTTTGCCCTCCTCTTTTTCAACTACCCCCTAATGTTCCTTGAAGTACAGTCTTTGCAATCGAATCATGTCTCACCACGGGCCCAAACCAAGCTAGCTTGCGACATTTCACCTCTGCCAAGAGAGGCTCCTGATGTCCCACAAATTTGTATATTTTGTCTCTTACATATTTATTAGTTTTGTGTTCTAAATAAGTAATTCGTAAAATGTGCCCATCAGATACAGTACCCTTCAGTGTCTCAGATATTTCCATGCTCCATCTTTTGTGTGATCTTTTGTGATTTCATATTTTATTTAGTCTTTCCCACAAATTTTTAATTGTAATGGAACTTTATTTCTTCAGACCTAGTATGTAGATGTCTACCTAATGGTTTCTTGCAGTGTTTCTGCATCAGTTTTTATCTTTGAGACTGGTAATTTGTTTTATGCTAGTCCAAGATCATTCACACAATAAACTTGGCATTAGACAGGCCAAAGGTCAATTATTTTCCACAGGTTGGGGTGGGGTGTGACTTCAAAGGGCTTAAACCATTAACACAGGGAGGGGGGGGGTGGCTTAAGGTGCGTGAGTCCCAATGTTCCAGTAATCTGGTATCAGACGATGATCTTTTTATCAGGAGTGTGGATGTATGTACCTTGCAATCATTTTTAGATTTAACTTTTCTGACTAAAGTTCTACAGTTATTTTACACGTTTTTTTGGTTATCTTACCTCTTTAACCTTCAGAGCTATCTTTTAACCTTCTTGACTTTTTCTTCCTCTATCTTGAGCTTGTTGCAAACTTGTACACCTCCATGTCTTCTCCATATTAATAGTATCTTAAATTACATTGCGAATTTCTATATTAGCTGCAGAATTTCTTGACCTGTCATGTCTCCTAAATGTAACTTATTTCTTATTATATTTTTAAAATACATTTTCAGTGGTGAAACATATAAACAAAAATTAGAATTGTTAATAATGAAATAAATAACTGGTTCAGTGTCACAAATACTGGTATCCTGAAAGAAACGTTGGGAAATATGACCTCTCATCATTGAACTCTGAACTCTTTGAGTCCCAGAGAGTTTAGCATCACGGGCCCAAGGGGTAGTACAGAGAAACATAAAATCAGTGCATTTTGCATTCAGTGGGCTTCTAGGTAGGAAACTATAGACATATGATGCCTTCCTTGGAACTCAAAGAGTGAACTCTGTCTGTCACAGAGAATGCACTATGTGTGACTGGGTATTATTTATGTGTACAAGTCAGGGCATTATAAATGATGGAGGGAGATAAAGATTATCGTCAGGTTTCACCTATTACAGATGAATATTATTGTGGATGTCATCTGTCACAATTAAGAAGAAGAAAATGATATGATGAAGAAGAAGAAAAAGATGCAGGATAAAAACATCTAATTAATGGTCCTGATGTCCCGCACTTGCCATTGTTATGGGCTGTGATTTCTACACCTCCCTGTAATACAATACGACACTATCGTCTAGAAAGATGGAAGGGTACCAATGAAAACTTATCATAGCTTATTTGTTATCTCAGCTTTCCAGTTACATTAACTCCGTTTCACCCATGCAATTGATCTAGGTCGGTCTCTGAGAGCAGCAATGCTAATCATTCTGTTGGCGACAGCAACAAGATTCAGGAGAGGGTGATGTTGGCCAAACTACAAAGAGAGAAACACTTGCAGGACACAGATTCAGACACAGGGTCTCTGCCCAGTATAGCTTTCATCAAGAAAGGGCACACTGGGCATGGGGACAATAGGAGGTTCAGGTAACTTGATCATATTTGTTTTTTTGTTTTTTTCTTCTCCTTTTCTTTCCAAATTTAAATATGCTTCCATCGTTTCTGGGTAACCATAAACTATTTCTAACCCAAGCACTTTGACAGCATTCATGTGCTCCAGTCAGTAGACCCTGTACGGCTGGGTATCCCTTATGTGAACCAGTGAATTTTATCATATTTCAATGTACTTTGTTTTTTTGGTCAGAACACATAACAAAATCTGACCACATCTGACCTTCTGCAACTCTAAGAGTTCAAGCCATTGAAAAACTAAACATGAGAAATGCATTCACAAGGGAGCAGTACAGCAGATGGACGCTCGGCCACCAGCCTGCAGATTCTTGGGTTTGAATTCACACCTGGCAGATTTGAAAAGTCAACAAGCCAAAAATGGAAAGCAAAGGCAGATGGCATAATGTTGATCACATCACCCACAGAGTGTTGATTGGATTTTCAAAATATAGTTTAGCATCGTATGCCTCACATGCCTCTAGTATGAAAATTGTCTTTTATTTTTCAAATATAATTATAGGTACTGATAAGCACCACCAGATGTTGACAAAAGGATTATAAATCTTAGAGCAGCCTAATCCTCATCATTAGTTCTCCTTATGCCTAGTGGCACACGAGGCTTCAGACAGGACTTTCCATGCTTTCCTGTCCTGTGCAATCTTCAATGCAGTTTTCCATGTCAAAGATGCCACACTCAGGTCACTTTCCATCGTTTGTCTCCATGTTGTTTTTGGGCGCCCCTGTTTTCTCTTTCCCTCTGGTATCCATGTGAGAGCTGTTTAGGCGGGTATATCAGGATTCATTCTCATAACGTGGCCAAGCCATTTTGGCTTTCACCCATGTTGTTCATGCTGACAGAGGGACTCTGTTTAGAGCACTTATTTCCTCTTGAAGTTTCAGTAAAGTTGTAGTTACTGTAGTGCAGCCTAAGCAATATATAAATTTTAAGCTATGTAACAACAAGAACAAACAAAACAAAAAATCAAGCACTATACTTACATGTATTTTCTTCTCACAGTCTGGGCAAATGAGTCTGTTGACTTTTGTGACTTTGATGCTGTAGAGCTTCTTGATGGCCATATTGATTCATAGTTTACTCAGCCAGAAATTACTGCTAATGAAAACAAACTGGTGCAGAACCCACTTCTCTAATTATCAAGTGAATTCAGTTTATAGAGCTAGCCTCATATACTTAGACCAACCAACTCACACCATGTCCTTTGTAGATTTATTAATGATTAGTTAAATTCTGCTGTTATTATTATTTATTTTTCTTCCATTGAAATTTATATATATATATATATATATATATATATATATATATATATATATATATGTCTAATTTATAGAAACTAGCTGCTTTGGTTTTTGGACAGTGGCACAAGTGCTGCAATGTGGAAGAGATTGTGGCCTCACCACATAATATCCCCACATAGAGCAGTAGATATAACTGTTTTCAACCTTTATTGTGTGCACACAACTGTCCGGTCAAAATGAACTCGGGAGGGGGGGGGGGGGACCCACTGTTCGGAGCCGAGGCACATTTTTTACTTTTGCCGGACGGTGGCTGATGTATTTTTGTTCCATTTGTAGACTGGATATAGTTTTGTCGCCCAGCTTTTGAGTTAAATGCATGGCGTGACACTGTGAGCTGAGGATTTCATTTGGAATGTTTTTTTGACTGTGACCAATGTGGTAGTGTGAACTGTAGATTCAGAAAATGGCGCGATGACTGTCGTCGCAATTTTGGTGGTGCCCGTATGTGATTAAAATTGATCACGTGCGCAACTGCTGATCTGTTGGTGACTTCTGCTACCATCAATGATGAACTGCATTTCTAATGTCAGACTGTTTGTGTTAGCACTTCAGATGGCTACCGTATGCTTTAATGTGAGTGTATGATAGATATGCTGAGACAGCAGTCGGTTAATCTTTCCACAAGGGACTGTGATAAACATTCTGTGTGTTTTTCATTGGCACAGGAGCGGAGCAAAGATGGGGTGACCCATTTGCTATGAAGCTGAAAGTAAAACTACCAGACACAACTGTTTTTTTTATTTTTTATTTATAGAAGCTATATTATATTTATAAGATGTGTTTGTTTATAATATGTTTCTTTGAATTTGAACCAGTGGGGGAATTCCAGTGGCAGGGGAGTCATATGGGGGCCGGCTGTCGGTGAGTAGCACTGGCAATTCTGGCAACTCGCCAGCAAAAGAGATCCCAAACTCCCCCAAATTCACATCTGTCATTCCTACTACTCCACAAGCAGAGGTCAAAGGTGACAGGAGAGATCACAATGATGGCAGCATATCACCAGGTATGTTTACTTTTGTCTTCCTTGTTTCCAGATTACTTAACTCTTTGAGTCCCTAGGAACGCATCATACGTTCATAGGTTCCTACCTAGAAGCCCAATGAACACACGGTGTGCCGATTTTATGTCTCTCTTTACTACTCCCTGGGCCTGTGATGCTAAACCCCCTGGGACTGAAAGAGTTAAGGTTGTATAGATATAGTTTTCTTCTTATAGACTTGAAGATTTAGTTTAGACTAAGATGATTGTTTAAAGATTCTTATTTGAGAGTGCTGTTAGAACTAGATAAATTGCTCCTTTATCCTCTTGTGTTCTATAAACATCATCATCAGTTCCCGTTATGCCGAGTGGCACATGAAGCTTCAGAGAGGACTTTCCATGCTTTCCTGTCCTGTGCAATTTTCAGTGCAGTTTTCCATGTCAGAGATGCTGCACTCAGTTCACTTTCCATCGTTCGTCTCCATGTTGTTTTTGGGCGCCCCAGCAGACTTGTTTTCCCATCATGGGCTTCCTTTCGACTTTCACCCATGTTGTTCATGCTGACAGAGGGACTCTGTCCCAAGACCGCCGGACGTTTAAACTACTTATTTCCTCTTGAAGTTTCAGTAATGTTGTAGTTTTCCTACAGGGCAGAGCTGTCAACACTGCGCCCAACCCCCGAGCCTGGAGAACCGGGAGGCCATCTTTAGTCTGGCACCTCCCCAATGAATGTTCTATGAACAAGACTTCTTATTTTATTTTTGTTCTCTCTGCTGCTAATTTTTCAGATGGCCTCTATGAAGTTTATTGGTGCCACAAATGCCTTTTGCTGACCCATGCAGCTTGCTTTCCATGAAATGCCAGCGAAATAAACCTGGACTCTTTCTACTGCATATAACAAGCATGCTTGTAGCACATGTTCAGTATTCTGTGCTGACTCTCTACATGTTCAGTATTCTGTGCTGACTCTCTACATGTTCAGTATTCTGTGCTGACTCTCTACATGGGCAGTGTTCTGTGCTGACTCTCTACATGTTCAGTATTCTGTGCTGACTCTCTACATGTTCAGTATTCTGTGCTGACTCTCTACATGTTCAGTATTCTGTGCTGACTCTCTACATGTTCAGTATTCTGTGCTGACTCTCTACATGTTCAGTATTCTGTGCTGACTCTCTACATGTTCAGTATTCTGTGCTGACTCTCTACATGTTCAGTATTCTGTGCTGACTCTCTACATGTTCAGTATTCTGTGCTGACTCTCTACATGGGCAGTATTCTGTGCTGACTCTCTACATGGGCAGTATTCTGTGCTGACTCTCTACATGGGCAGTATTCTGTGCTGACTCTCTACATGTTCAGTATTCTGTGCTGACTCTCTACATGTTCAGTATTCTGTGCTGACTCTCTACATGATCAGTATTCTGTGCTGACTCTCTACATGTTCAGTATTCTGTGCTGACTCTCTACATGTTCAGTATTCTGTGCTGACTCTCTACATGTTCAGTATTCTGTGCTAACTCTCTACATGTTCAGTATTCTGTGCTGACTCTCTACATGTTCAGTATTCTGTGCTGACTCTCTACATGTTCAGTATTCTGTGCTGACTCTCTACATGTTCAGTATTCTGTGCTGACTCTCTACATGTTTAGTATTCTGTGCTGACTCTCTACATGTTTAGTATTCTGTGCTGACTCTCTACATGTTCAGTATTCTGTGCTGACTCTCTACATGTTCAGTATTCTGTGCTGACTCTCTACATGTTCAGTATTCTGTGCTGACTCTCTACATGTTTGGTATTCTGTGCTGACTCTCTACATGTTTGGTATTCTGTGCTGACTCTCTACATGTTCGGTATTCTGTGCTGACTCTCTACATGTTCAGTATTCTGTGCTGACTCTCTACATGTTCAGTATTCTGTGCTGACTCTCTACATGTTCAGTATTCTGTGCTGACTCTCTACATGTTCAGTATTCTGTGCTGACTCTCTACATGTTCAGTATTCTGTGCTGACTCTCTACATGTTCAGTATTCTGTGCTGACTCTCTACATGTTCGGTATTCTGTGCTGACTCTCTACATGTTCAGTATTCTGTGCTGACTCTCTACATGTTCGGTATTCTGTGCTGACTCTCTACATGTTCAGTATTCTATGCTGACTCTCTACATGTTTAGTATTCTGTGCTGATTCTCTACATGTTCAGTATTCTGTGCTGATTCTCTACATGGGCAGTATTCTGTGCTGACTCTCTACATGGGCAGTATTCTGTGCTGACTCTCTACATGTTCAGTATTCTGTGTTGACTCTCTACATGTTCAGTATTCTGCGCTGACTCTCTACATGTTCAGTATTCTGTGCTGACTCTCTACATGTTCAGTATTCTGTGCTGACTCTCTACATGTTCAGTATTCTGTGCTGACTCTCTACATGGGCAGTATTCTGTGCTGACTCTCTACATGTTCAGTATTCTGTGCTGACTCTCTACATGGGCAGTATTCTGTGCTGACTCTCTACATGTTCAGTGTTCTGAGTCCACAGTAAAGAATTCCTTGTACACATGCCTGCTGAGTCTGTGATGTCCACAATGCAGTCTAATATAATGGTCTGTTTTTTCTGATGAGGAGGTTGAATGGGTCTTCACAATTCTGTTCTGTATGGGAGGTGTTTGAATCAGTTCTGAAAATGATTGTCAAAAGGTCATATTTCTGTGTCTTGTAGCAAGTTTGGGGATATAGTAGCCTGTATTATTTCATAGACTATTTGGCACTTGATCAGTGTTATCAGTAAGATAGGACCTCCTTTACTTCCATTATAATATGTTGATACCCATTTTAACCTGGATCAACACTGGTATCTATACCATTTTAAAAAGTCCACCTCCCTGGGGATTGGAACTAATGACCACCAACCAGCAGTAAGAGCAAATAAAACAGAAGAGAAGAATGGAGGCTCGTGATGTTTTCCTGGTCACATAATTAGACATGAAGTTTTACTCCTAAAAATACTGGATGAGAAAACCATGAGTACAGAAAATAGTAAATGACCTTGGCTCCCAGGTCGACCCAGCCTTGAGTGGGTACCGGATACAGTCCCAGGAAAGTAAAGGCGGCCGGTGTGATGCTGACCACATCACCCATCTTGTGCCGATTGGTCTATAAAATATAGGTCTAGCCCTATATGCCCTATTCGCCTAAGGCGTGGAAAAGGATCCTTAACTTTACTTACAGAAAATAGTTGGGATTTATGGAAACAACTTTGTCACAGAAAGACACAAGAACATTGTTCAGACTTATGTAAATCTGTTAGAATGTTTAAGAATTAGATTAAAGAAAAAGCAAGACGAACAAATAATCAAACCGACGGAAACCATCAGAACTGAAAATTTTCAGTGACTGCTGAAGAGAAGGCAGTTGCACTTGTGGGAAAATCCTGAGTGTTGTGATGTCAGTTCATAACTCAGTTCAATTCCAGAAGCACTAGGAAGTCATAAACTGACTGATTCAGTACGAGGATTCAAAATGATGATAATTCTAATGATGATCGTGAATTAATGAGTTAATCTGCATACCTTAATTTCCAACATAACAGTTCTGCAGGATTTTATCAACTGTAAATTGCCATTCATTTTCTAATGTGGGCGCATTTTAAACCTTGACTATTGAGCTGCCTTTTTTTACTGATAGATTCTGATAGTGATGCCCGACTTCCTGGCACCGTCAACCTGAATGTGACGAACGATGGCACAAGCACTGATGATTATTTCACCCCACCTGTTTCACCTGCAAATACAGTTCAGAACACACCAAGGAAAGATCATGATGCAGGCAGTGATCAGGTGACAACAAAGTTACTAAAAATATTTTTGATAAATTTCTTGTCTTCTTCTTCTACTACTTCTTCTTAATGTTCTCTTAGCACGGACGGGCCGATTATCGGCCGGCGGATGTCTGGCCAAAAACACGGAACGGCCGATGATCGGCCCGATCGTGTTTCGCCTCAAACCGCTAAGAAATCTCCTACTTTGAAATACTGAAAGTGATTCATTCATATTCACTGCGGTATCAGCTTTACACATGGCGACTTTCGAGTGTTTGGTATCGAAGTGAAAATTATTGTTGAATTTTTTAGATAGTGACCTGAACCGCTTAAAGTATGTCTGACTCGTATGTTTCTGCCCCTAAACTTGATGTTGATAAAACATTTGAATCAAGTGATGACACTAATTCTGTTGATACTGATGCAGGATTTAGTGTTAGTAGTAATAGTGGGAATCAGATTGGGACGCTGTTGTGTTCAGACCACAGTCCAACCATGGCTCAGGGTATATCCACCCGAAGGTGTTGACACTCCGGCACATCCATTTCTAGTGCTGACTGATGGTGAAAAACACATGTCACCTAAAGATATTATTGCTGTTTCACATATATATACCTGTTTTTGACTATTGAATTGCTTACAACATTTGTAAAAAGGCCAAAGATCAATAAAAAGATTTCAAATAAAAAAAATTTTTGTTTTTAGTTTTATGTTTCAAGCATTGAAGTTGAAAATTCAAATTCATATTTTCTATTTTTAAATATGCAAATGAGATAATTTGCATATACATCAATTAATTTTAACGATATTGTGAAAATCACGAACTTCAATCTATATCCTTCAAATAGATATATTATTTCATAGGGGTCAGAATAACAGAAATCTGTCAAAAAAATTAAATAAAGTAATAACCAAATTCACTGAAAAAATGCTGCGTGTTTTTGGCTAGACCTCTGAAAAACTTCCCGTGCTAAAAGGGTTAATGTTCACTGACTGTAAACAGAAAGTTCTGGTTGTTCATTGACTCCTGAACTTTAGTTTTTGATCTAGAACTGGAGTTTTACATGAACATACATTTTTCTTCTTCTTTTTCTTCTGTGTTCATCTGAAGATGTAACTGCATTATGTCCGTTTACAGCAAGGCTGCAGAATTTGGACCTTTTGGCCTACACATCTGACTTCTGCAGGCATTTGTTGATGAGGTTAACATTCCCAGTATACATTTTTTAGATCTGGCTTGTTTGTGAGCAGACCGTTGTTTCCTTGTTTCTCAGAGAATATTCCAATTTTGAAAGAAACATCTCAAATTTGTTTCCTCCTGTGACATGCTTGTTAATGAGGTAGTGGGACAAGGAGAAATACATTTCTAGTGATATGTTATGTCATCTCTGTACAAATTAATCAGATGACAAAGAATATCTAGGAATATATGTAATAAAATTCTAGTGATGTGTTCCTCTCTGGACTCTACAAATGATCACGTAACAGAATAACTAGTATTTTTGTGTGTTAACATTCTCATTATGTGTTGCTGTCATTTCTCTAAAACTGTATCTGGTAACAGATTGTCACGTATTTTTTGTTTTAACCCTTTAGTGATTAATTAATCTTATGTCTGTACACTCATTCACAAGCCACTTGACCAGGTGATGTCATAATCTACACAGATGGCTCCATTTGTCCTGGGCTGTGGTCTGAGTGGGTATGCATGGCACAGGTGAATGGGAAGGTAGTTAAGGAAGAAAGTCAGGCATTTCCCTACCACACCGGCATAGCCTGAAGAAAAGATCCAAAGTATGCTCACTAACCTTGACCTTCCCAGTGAAGCTTGACACTCTGCTCGAAGCCCTCCAACTAGAATGAGTTGACAGCAACCAAAAGTCCAGCCTCAAAGAAACGTTCTTGTTTGTATCGACCAGGCTACGTCCAGGTGAAAAAAAAAAGTTACCAGATTAGCCATGTCTAATATGTTTGGTGGAAGCTGAATTATGGACAGGGCAGACTTACTGAATGTGCTGTGTTTAGAAACTTTGAGACAACTGATTCTGTTTCTATAACTGAACTTTATAAAAACTAACCAGTTATCCACGTGAGCAAGTCAGAGATGATTTTTGTACACTCACAGATCATTCATTTTCATAATTATCGGTAATGTTGGTAAGTATTCATAATTTGCTTCTAACATTTGTTTTTTCAATGGTAACATTTTTAAATTGTACCAGTTTGAATTTTTTTTTTCAGGAAACACCAGAAAACTGTGACCACAAACTGACCAATGGAATCACCCAGAACACAGTCAGTGAGCTGGTCCCACTTATTGAAGTCCCTGCCCCTGTCATTCGACCTGGAGGTTACCGTGCTGGTAGCTATGGAGGAAGTCGCACAAACGTGATGAACCTCCAAAGTATGACATCCCTTCACGTTTCCAAAAAAGACCTGGCACGACCTTTATACCGCAAAGACATTTTCTACAGTGGCAGCGTGTTAAATATCCCACAATTCCGGTCTCAGCCAGACATGAAAAGCTACATCACAAGCATCACTACAATCCCCGGAGAAATGGAGTTTGTAGAAGGTCCCAGTCCATCTTCTAAATTTATTAACACAGTCTGCAGCTGCTTGCCCAGGCCGGCACGTGACATCCTCAGTGAGATGGCCGATGTGTCTTTGTTCAAGGACATCAGTTTTATGTTGATATGTCTGGGCAATGTGGCAGCTTTCCTAGGCTTCTATATTCCCTTTATGTTCCTGGTTGATCGCTCAGTCTCTCTGGGTGTCGATAAAACTCAGGCTACTTTTCTCATATCCATAATTGGTGAGTTTTTTTGTTTTTGTTTTTGAAATAAAACCATAAATCTTTCTGTTGTATTTATGTAAGAAGTTGATTACAATTTTTATGGTTTGTTGTATTTTAAAAGTAATTCCTGAGTGTTTTGATTCTATATAATTGTTAAATTGTATATACATTATTTGTATATAAATATTATGTTATATTTTATGTTTATATTACATAATATAGGTTAATATATAATCATATTTTATATAAATTATATTATGTTTTATATAAGATGTAGTTTTCTTATGTTTTATATGCTGGTTGTTTCCTGTATTTTATTGCAATAAATTTCAAGACTTTCATATATTTTAAATACCTAACGAGTTTCCCATGAAGTGTGTTATTTGTGAGCAACTTATAATTTACATAACTGGTAGATTTTGTGTACCATTTAGTACATGACATTTTTAGTTTTTCACATTTTATCTAATTTGTGAGTTTCCTTGAACCACAGCCACCCAGCTGTCAGTCTCACTTCACCTGGTGATTAGAACCAAAAAATTCTCTAAATGTACACACTATGTCCGTTTTTTTAAACCTTTTCCTCATGGATGCACATATGTTACTTTCTCAGTGTAGAGAGGTTGAATATAAACTGACAGTCTGTAGCCATCTCATTTTGTCTTACTGCTGCTGCTTTTTCTTCTTCAGTATCCCGAGGCCATGAAGTTCATTGGTGCAGATATTTCCCAGCTCCATTCATATCTTGATTGGCCTTCTCTTTCCAATTGTAACTCCATATTTTTGTAGTTCTTCCTGATTTTGTTTCGTACACTTTTTTTTTCCAACCTTCTCTGAGTGGAGATTTTAGTTTTGCACTGACAAGGCGTAACCATATCATTTTGTTGCAGGCATAACAAACACAGTTGGCAGGGTAGCAATTGGCAAACTGGCAGATCTGCATATCATTGATAGTCTGGTGATCACCTACATCTCCATTGCCCTCTGTGGACTAGTCACTGGCCTTGTGCCATTCTGTAACACATACCCACTGCTGGCAACCAATGCTGCTGTGTTTGGCCTGGGCATGGGTGAGTTTCACATTAGTCTTTGTTTAGAATAGAGTGCCCCATGTGGGTGTTGGGCTCCATTATGTAGAAAACAAGAATAGACTGTAAGAGTCAAATAATTAGAAGTTTCCTTCAAATATCAGACTGCATGTACCTGAGAGGTGAGAAACCAACTGTTTGCATTTAAATAAGCCAGCTTTGAACAATGGACGTACATGCAACACTCAAGTTCTGGAGCAAGTCTAAAATTTAGAAGAGGATGAACAACCAGAGCTTTTCACAGGACTTTACAGCCAGTGAAAGCAAAGAAGAAGAAAAATAAGAAGAAAAAGAAAAAGAATGAATGAAAGAAGGAAAAGAAGAAGAAGAAGAATGAATGAAAGAACTTCCCTCGAAGTCGGAGTACATGAGGCAGGGAACAGCAAAACGGTTGTACACGCAAAACTCAGGTCCAGGTAAAAGACAAAAGTCCAAGCGGACGATTAACCGGGACCTTCCGCCGGAATTCACAGCCGGTGAACGAAGAAGAAAAAGAAGAATGAAAGAACGAACAAACAAATAAAGAAGAAGGAGAAGGAGAAGAATACATTGGAGTGTGTGAACAGTGTTAAAGCACAAATAGATCATCATTGGCTAGAAGTATTAGTGCCACAAGAAGTGAAGAAGTGTTTGCCTGGTCAGATCACTTGATACTTTATTAGCTGCTGAAGCTGGTGATGGAGTGCTTATGGGTGGGGGGGGGGGACTGCAGTCAAGCTGATGACAAGAAAATGCTCAGTAAAACATAAAATGTAACTAGAAAATATTATTATTGAGTACCTTTTTGATGAAGGCTTTGGTCAAAACGTTAATTTGCATTTGTTCCATTCTATCCATTGAGCTTCATTTAAAAAAAAAAATAAAGGACCCGTTCCCATGCCTTTAGGCATATAGGGCATATAGGGCTAGACCTATCTTTTATGGACCAAATGGCATAGGATGGGTGATGTGGTCAGCATCACGCCAGCCGCCTTTACTTCCTGGGACTGCACCCGGTACCCACTCAAGGCTGGGGTGGCCTGGGAGCAGAGGTCATTTTTTAAAAAAGTCTCTCTCTGCCAGGGAGCGAACCCACGACCTTCCGATCTGCAGCTAGCATCTAGCCGCTCCACCACAGCGACTCCCTGTTGAGCTTTATAGTCGCAATTTATCCTGTATTCAGCACTTCTGATAAGAGCAACACTATACTGAGGGCATTCTACTCACTGATGAGAAACAAGCAGTGGCAGTTTGCCATCAGATGAAGAAAATTTAATCAGTCATATGCTACTCTTACTGAAGACAGGCCATGTTACCAGATGCTACAGATTATCTATAGTTGAATACCTGCAAATCATGGACATTGATTCCCCTTTTTCTTCATACAGTTCATGCCATTTGTCCTCAGCTGCCTACATATCCCTGTCATCCATCATCATATGTGACCGCATGGGCTTGGAGAAACTGACCAATGCTTTCGGTCTTCTGTCTATGGTCAGGGGGATCGCTGGAATGTTGGGTCCACCTCTAGCAGGTCAGCTGGTCCTCACATCTGTTGTCTGTGTCATAAGTTTATCCTCACCTTTGTCTGTCTGTGGCACAAGTAGTTGTCTTCATTTGTCTCTGTTGTTTGTGTAACAAGTTTGTCCTCACCTTTGACTGTCTGTGTAACATGTTTGTCCTCACCTCTGACTGTCTGTGTAACATGTTTGTCCTCACCTCTGACTGTCTGTGTAAAAAGTTTGTCCTCACCTCTGACTGTCTGTGTAACAAGTTTTTCCTCACCTCTGACTGTCTGTGTAACAGGTTTGTCCTCACCTCTGACTGTCTGTGTAACAAGTTTGTCCTCACCTCTGACTGTCAACGTAATAAGTTTGTCCTCACCTCTGACTGTCTGTGTAACAAGTTTGCCTTGATCTGTCATCCTTGTCTGTGTAACAAGTTTGCCTTTATCTGTCTCCATTGTCTGTGTAACAAGTTTGTCTTCAGACTTACAATCTTTGCTGCTTCTTTTCTTCTCAAGAAAAAAAAAAGATTGTTTTCATGTTATTCAAACAGTAGTATGAGAGACAGATGGTAGAAGATATTATAGCCACATTATATAACACTCTTAAAGCTATCTGTCGATACACTACAGCCAACACCCAGTGTGGAGATGGCACATAATTTAATTTTCCTGCCAGAAAGAACTAAGAAATGTCATCAGTCACTGAAGTATCAACTTCACAGTGAATGTTCACCGCAAGAGATCACCAACACTCTCGCCCTCATGCTGTGCTCGTGTACTCACTCCTACAGACAACTATCTGTCTGTTCGTAAATATTTCAATGATATCTTCACACTTGTGACATCTCTTGCAACTTTTCTCTGCAGCATTGTTTCTGTCTGATGTTTTGAAGATTATGATTTGTGATTTATTTCTTGAATATTTAGTTTTGTGGCTGCTCTAACTGCTGGCCCAGGAGTTGTCAATTACCTCCACAGCGATGATTTGTTCACGGGCTTTAACTAATTCATTTGTAAAATATTTCATTATCTGTTTTAAATCCATAATTTGAAAATGTCAAAGCTGCCAATGTCAATGATTAATTTAAGAAATGAAAATTAGGAACCATAGAAATGAGATGTCTGAAAAAGGCTGCAGAAGTGACCTGAAGAGATAAAATCAGGAGTAAAATTATTTAAAAAAAAAAAAAAATTGACACAGAACCGGTAATAAATTACACACATGGCATATAAAAAGCTTTGCCTACTTACAAAGAATGCCTTATGGTGTCATACCATATAAGGGCATGTACTAAAAAAGAGAAAGATATAGAGAACAAGGCTGACCAAGAACAAGATGGAAAGATAACATTTTAGTTTGTTCAACAACATCTAATGAACACACTTGCAAACCATTTTCTCACATACTGCCCATTAGATTGCAACAATTGTTTTTAGAGTATCCATGTGCACAAATAATGGTAATATTCAGTCCATAGATGCTCGGGATGCTGAATACCAGCCAATTTCTTTAATTTTTTAGAACCATTGTAAAAAAGTACAGTAAACTTTTGTATTTTACAGTAAAAATCTGAATTTCCAGTTTCCAATTTTTTTTTTAATTCAGAGGTCTGTCTTCATAATACATTGATACGTGAGGTAAATTTATTTAATGTCATTTATGTTCAAATAAGTTGAGTTAAGCTGAGTCAAGAAAGACATTACAGCACTCAGGGCATTCCCATATGCGCTCCGTTCCCATCTTCAACAGCCAGCGCAGTGTTCCAGTACTAATGGCACCGGAGCAGTCTGATTATGTGTCCATATTGCCATTCCTTTATCTTGTCTAATCCAACTGTTAAATGATGCTCTATCCAGACCAAGCACTAAAATCATGTTCATTTCTCTGGGTCATGAATATCCCAATTTTGACTAAACAACCTTGACCGACGTCTTATTTTGGCATGAAGTCACTAAGAGTGTGCACACCAAAATCATGAAATTGCATACATTTCCTGTGACCCTTGGTTAAATCATGATGTATGTTTTGACTATTCATGTACAAATATTTAATTGTCTATTTTGTAAAAACAACAGGTTTCATGTATGACTCTTCTGGATCATATGACTTGTCTTTCTTCATGGGTGGACTTTTGCTGTTTATCGGAGCTGCCTGCCATGTTCTCCTGCATCTTCCCTCTCTAAGGTAGGTCATGCCAGATTGGCAGCTGATGATATGAACACAAAGTTCTGGCAGCGTCCTTATCCTACAAACCATTTTTATACATAAACTTGAAATCTTACCTGGAAAACAATCGACTGCAACAGTGTTTGCCACATGATTCTGAAGAAACCTAAATTATGGTAATGATTGATTGATTGATCACAAGCTAAATGGATGTGGCTGCTGAGATATGCATGGCTATGGGAAGAAAGAAAGTTGTGCCCAAAAACCTGAAGATCTGATAGTTGAGCTACTCATTAGGATCAAATATAAAATAAAAATCAGCAATTAAAAAAAAAGCTATAAAAAAAAAATTCCTTCAGAAAAATCAAGCCTAATAAATTTCCAGGGAGAGGTTATCATCATCATGTTGTAGTCAGTCTTAAAAATAAATTTTAAAGATAAAGCCTCCTCCCCCCCCCCCCCCCCCCTGTGGGTTCCGGGGCCCCATTGTAGGTGAAAACAAGAGTAGACCCACTGCCTCCCCAAAAGCATGTCGTAAGAGTCGACTAATTGGGGAGCTTCCTTTGAAGTCGAAGTGTATCTGCCGGAGAGGCAAGGAAACAACAGTCTGTATTCAAGAGAATGAGATCTGTAAAACTGATGCACACGCAACACTCAGATTCTGGAGCAGGACTGCAGTTTAGTAGTGGACGAGCAACCAGAACTTTCCGCCAGAGTGTACAGCTGGTGAACGCGAAGAAGAGGAAGCCTCCTCACTTTGAAGAACACAAAATAACACTAATTAAAAAAAAGCTAATATTTCTTTTTACTTCTTCATCTTGCTTTAAAATGGCATGTGGCAGATGGCCTTGAGAATGGCACTTACTTTTGTGGGTGCTATGTAATTTCTTATGATCGACTGTCAGGGACTATAAAAATGTTTGCTAACCTTATGCATATTTACTTTCCATGTGCAAGCTTTAAGGTTCTGCTGGGACTGACATGGGTTTCACTGATTTCAATTATTATTCAGTGGAGGACATTTTGTGTTATTTCCACTGGCATATCTTTGCAGTCAAATCATGTCTCACCGAACCAAGCTAGCTTGCGACATTTCACCACTGCCAAGAGAGGCTCCTGATGTCCTGTAAATTTATCTCTTTTGTATCTGACATATTTATTAGTTTTGTATTCTAAATAACTATTTTGTAAAATGTGTCCATAACAAATACATTCAAAAGCCTGATTTATCATTTTCATAGTAAGAGTCCAACTCCCACATCCCTATAAGAAAATAGACAGTACCAGTGATTGGTATATGTTGACCTTAACCGCGATGCTAAGTTTGCTCTTCCACATTGTATTCAACTGGGACATTGCGGCTTTTGCCATATCAAGTCTTGTCTTTGATCTCTTTGGTACAGCAGTCATCATTACATTTGTGGGAGCTAAGATATTTAAGGTTTTAACTTCTTCTAATTTTTCTTTCTTTTTTATCTGGATGTTGGTAGGTATTTATTGTGGCTTTTTACTTGCTTTTCTCTGCAATAATTTCCATGCCATATTTACCACAGACCGCCTCTAATTTTGTAGTAAGTTCATGGAGTTCAGCTTCAAAACCAGCTATAAGATCAGTGTCGTCTGCAAAATATAAATTACATAGTGGACTTCTGCCAATGGATATAGATGTTTCATTATTTTCTAGTGTTTTTATCATGGTGTGTTTATAATACATAGTGAAAAGGGTAGGAGATAGTTATACATTTAAAAGTGCACTTGTATGTTTTTTGTTACAGGTCACGCCGTTTGGACAAGGTTGCAGTAGAAGAAGTTGCCAGAGATGAAGTTCTACAAATAATTGGCTCAAAGCCACAGATTGTTACAATTGAAGAGGCTTTGTCTTCTGGGTAGATGAGCAGACGTCAGAATATATCTTATTTCCTTCAAGTGTGACATTTGCTGCCATGACTTTTCAATTAACATTTTGTAGGAAATGTAACAAGTAAAGAAATTTGTAACAAATTGTTCATATTACAGGAAAATATAGATAAGGAAAGAAATGGAAAACAATTTACAGAAAATAAAGATGGTCTTCAGTAACCACACACAAAAATCATCAAAAATTGAGAGTTTGAATGTGACCAATAATTAGTTGGGGGGGGGGGGGGGGGGGGAGGGTGTTTTTGATTTCTTTTCTTCATGACTTTGAAGAAGACAGGGTCTCCATGTTTTGTTCAAAGTTTTGTCATGTCAGTTACAAACTGGCCTTTAACAGCTGCAGAACTGATACAAAGTTTTAGAGAATCAAAGTTGCAGGAACATGATTGCCTTCCTCAACTTGTGAGGCACATGGTAGCGATGACAACCTTCAGTTGGTTGTATATCTAATCCGAACCTGGCTTCAGACTTGAGTCCAAGTTAAAGACACTCACTCTTCAGTAACTGGTCATAATCATCATGTGCCTTGTCAGATAACATCTAAACCTGTCTCTCCACAAATGTCAGTTCAGATATTGTACTGATGATTTTCCTCCATGACACTATCTGTTACCATTAAACAACATCTGTCATGGTTTACCTCTGCCCCATAAGTCTCATCTTTCATGGTTTGCCATTCCTCATTCACAGCTGATTTTTTCCAGTATTCACATAAAGACAACTCTCTCTCACACTGTCATATATTTGCGTACAATTTTCAACTTAAGTTAGCCCTGATTCTTTTTGTGGGCTTAATTTTTTCGTACAAATCCCTGTTCATTTTCTGTTCATTTTCCTACAAGTGATCCACATTTACTAAACATAGATTTATTTGTTATGATGTAAACATGTTTCAATTTTTTGTTTTCTGTTATCTTTATCGGTCAGTAGGTCCTTCACAGAACCTTACTCTCGTCACAGCACAAATGAATGTCTCTGTTTCTCTAGCAAGTTCTCCGGCCCTATGAGCTTTCACAGCCAACGCATCTTTAGTGTCTTGTATCCATCTGTTTCTCCAGCAAGTTCTCTGGCCCTATGAGCTTTCATAGCCAACGCATCTTCAGTGTCTTGTATCCATCTGTTTCTCCAGCAAGTTCTCTGGCCCTATGAGCTTTCACAGCCAACGCATCTTCAGTGTCTTGTATCCATCTGTTTGTCTAGCAAGTTCTCTGGCCCTATGAGCTTTCATAGCCAACGCATCTTCAGTGTCTTGTATCCATCTGTTTCTCTTACAAGTTCTCCGGCCCTATGAGCTTTCATAGCCAACGCATCTTCAGTGTCTTGTATCCATCTGTTTCTCCAGCAAGTTCTCTGGCCCTATGAGCTTTCACAGCCAACACATCTTCAGTGTCTTGTATCCATCTGTTTCTCCAGCAAGTTCTCCGGCCCTATGAGCTTTCACAGCCAACGCATCTTCAGTGTCTTGTATCCATCTGTTTCTCCAGCAAGTTCTCTGGCCCTATGAGCTTTCACAGCCAACACATCTTCAGTGTCTTGTATCCATCTGTTTCTCCAGCAAGTTCTCCGACCCTATGAGCTTTCATAGCCAACGCATCTTCAGTGTCTTGTATCCATCTGTTTCTCCAGCAAGTTCTCTGGCCCTATGAGCTTTCACAGCCAACACATCTTCAGTGTCTTGTATCCATCTGTTTCTCCAGCAAGTTCTCTGGCCCTATGAGCTTTCACAGCCAACACATCTTCAGTGTCTTGTATCCATCTGTTTCTCCAGCAAGTTCTCCGACCCTATGAGCTTTCACAGCCAACGCATCTTCAGTGTCTTGTATCCATATTCACAGAGGTCTGCGTCTGCTTTATTTTAATACAGTTCAAGGGTTACCATGGTGAATAGTTCATTGACCTCGTGTTTTGAAGGTCACTGGTTTGATTTTAATTTTAATTTTTTCAGCTTTTATATTATTACATAGTGAAGTTAGTTTGAAGATCCTTGGGGCTATCACTGTAAGTTAGGGAGATTGTGCTTTATGTGATACTTTTTTTTTATTTATTTAGTTTTTTTAAATTCTTGATTAATCATAGGAACCATGTAACTGAATTTTCTATGTAATTTTTAGACAAATTTTACAAATTATATTTTAGATATCATAATCTTTATTGGTAATATAATAAGTCATAATCTTTATTGGTAATATAATAAGTCATAATCTTTATTGGTAATATAATTAGTCATAATCTTTATTGGTAATATAATTAGTTACTATCTGGACCAGTGTTCTTTAAACGGTAGTCTGCAGAAATGTTCTCTTGGACCACCCAAGCTTTGTATCTAATCATATACGAAGCACATGATTCCAGTATTATCTTGCTGCATAGCCAGTGAGACACTGGACCTGACAATTTAGTGCCAGAAGTATAGACAGTTTTGTTTTATTAACTGTAGATGGTTCTATCAGACGATATACGCAGCTTTATATGTGTAAAATGGTTGAAGAACACTGACTTGGACTAAATTTAAGTGTTAACAGTTTACGTGATGTTTGTTTGTGATTGCCAAATTGCCCTACATACTACATGTTTTCATATACATATAATGCCGCTAGAGATCTTTGACAAAATTTTGCACATAAAATATATATAAAAATAATCTAATATATTAACTGAGTGTCTGCTTTTAAAGAATAAGTACAAACTAGTGCTCCAGTCCCGTGTTTAGTTGTTTGTTAGTGTTGATGTTGATGCTGTTTGTACTGTAACCTTGAAAATTTGTCCACTACAGTCTTTCAAACAATTTTTGAATGCCTGGGAATTACGGCTGACAGAAATATTGCAGATAGAAATATTACTGATTGAAATATTGATGATAGAAATATTGCTGATAGAGATATGGCTGATAGAAAAAAAAATGGCTGATAAAAATATGGCTTGTAAAATTATTCCTGGTAAAATTCTGGCTAATAGCAAGAGTGAGTTAGACATTGATGTGCTGCCATTTGAGTAAATGTTTGTTTGTAATTATCATCCATATTTTGTATTTTACGTACTGAAGAGTATTATTGCATTAACTGTCGTCAGCACCTAGGTACATCTGATGGGTTGATTTCTAACTAATATAAGTGTTGTCTGGTGCTGAAAGAGTTAACATTTACAAACTTGAGACCAGTATTAAGGGGAGGAAGAGGTTCTTCTAGTGCAGCAGATCTATAACTCCCAAGAAACGCATTATACGTTCATAGGTAGAGGCCCAATGAATGCATGATGCGCTGATTTTATGACTCTCTTTACTACCGCCTGGGCCTGTGATACTAAACCTCCTGGGACTCAATGAGTTAGTGTGGTGATGGGACTGGGTGATGGTGATAAAAGTCAGTGCGGAGCTGGAGGACCTGTTCTTCTTCTTTCTTCTTATGCCCTCGTTCTTTCTTTGCATTTAGGCTGTTAGCCAAATCGTATCATCTTGTAGCTTGGAAATGGTTTTGTTTTTTTAAACATCTGTAAATCTGTATTTTACATTTTACTATAAATAGTTTTACACATGTAGGTTTTCAGTGCTAAATATTTTACTGTTTTAAATTTTCTCAAAATTGTTTTCATTTTTATTCATTAGAAAGATCAGATTTATTCATTTGTAACTATGACATTTTAATGCTATGAGTTTATCAGTGATAACTTTTTCTACATTTTCAGCTGTGAAATGTTATCGTTGTGAAATTTTCAGTGCCAGCTTTTCTAATTGCCCTGTTTACAGATTTGGAAGACTTAAAGTTGTGTGTTGTATGTCATGAAATGTGAAGCTTTGTTTTATCACAAGTTGTAGAAGTGGCACACACTTGAGACCAGCTATGTCTGCCCCTAACAACATGCTGTGTGACAGTACTTCAGATGTGCCAACCAACTTTCTTACATTTATTTCTTATAATTAGTTATACGACTACACTGTTAAAATCGTTCAGTAATTTTGTTTAATTTTAATTTGTGTGTGTGATATCATTTAGCCCTCTGTTGTCATCTGGTTGTCATTGTTACTTCCTGAGTGGGGCAGCTATGTTGCATTGTGGGATTAACAAAGATAAAAATGGCTAAAAGAAAATGAAATACTGTTTATGAAGGGAAATTATATTGAATGATGAATTTTAAAGTGACAATGTCTGGAGGAGAGAAAAGGGGGTGATATCAGGTAGTTTCTGAAGTGAGCAAATTCCCTTTTGTGTGAGCAAAATACCATTTGTGTGAGCATAATACCATTTGTGTGAGCAAAATACCATTTGTGTGAGAAAAATACCATTTGTTTGAACAAAATACCATTTGTGTGAGTAAAATACCATTTGTGTGAGCAAAATACCATTTGTGTGAGCAAAATACCATTTGTGTGAGCAAAATACCATTTGTTTGAGCAAAATACCATTTGTGTGAGTAAAATACCATTTGTGTGAGCAAAATACCATTTGTGTGAGCAAAATACCATTTGTTTGAGCAAAATACCATTTGTGTGAGTAAAATACCATTTGTGTGAGCAAAATACCATTTGTGTGAGCAAAATACCATTTGTTTGAGCAAAATACCATTTGTGTGAGTAAAATACCATTTGTGTAAGCAAAATACCATTTGTGTGAGCAAAATACTATTTGTGTGAGCAAAATACCATTTGTGTGAGCAAAATACCATTTATGTGAGCAAAATACTATTTGTGTGAACAAAATACCATTTGTGTGAGCAAAAGAAATACACATAGAATACTGAGGTTCTGAATGTGTGAAAATTTTAAGGTGTGAAATAGAAATATGTGCGTGTGGATGCACGTGTGCATGTGTGCGTGTGTGAGTGTGTACATGCATGCATGCATGCACATTTTTTTGTAAACCTCATTTAGGTTTATAAAAATCCTAATAATTTTTTTTTTTAATATTGGTAATTTAAAAATGATAACATGGGTGGAAAATAATTATTCTGTGAGAATTTTTTTTTTTTTTTGCAAAGTGTTTTTTTTTAAATGACTTGCTGCTGCCTGATACAGTGATATGACTACTTTAAAAATCTTGATAATGACAACATTTAATGTTATTTTTATTGTGCTTTTAAAAAAAGTAGGCTGAACTCTGAATAACCGTCCCAAATTATCTAGGCTAAAAATCCTAACAGGGCCTCAATGTTTGTGACTGTGCCAGCAGGAAACTGCGCTAAATATTCAGTAAAAAACGAGCGACTAGTGCCGCCATGGTAATGTGATGTCCGCGTAAGTTCCATCCATAGCCCTTCACTCGATAGTGTCGCTGTTCCACTGTTGTGACAGATTCTGGTGGCTGTGTCATAATTGCAATACTCCTTGCCCTAACCCTAATGCTTAACTAAAACCTAGGACCCAGGGGAGAAGTTAAGCCTAGGGCCCAGGGGAGAAGTTAAACCTAGGGCCCAGGGGAGAAGTTAAACCTAGGACCCAGGGGAGAAGTTAAACCTAGGACCCAGGGGAGAAGTTAAACCTAGGACCCAGGGGAGAAGTTAAACCTAGGACCCAGGGGAGAAGTTAAACCTAGGGCCCAGGGGAGAAGTTAAACCTAGGACCCAGGGGAGAAGTTAAACCTAGGGCCCAGGGGAGAAGTTAAACCTAGGGCCCAGGGGAGAAGTTAAACCTAGGGCCCAGGGGAGAAGTTAAACCTAGGGCGCAGGGGAGAAGTTAAACCTAGCACTCAGTGTCAAAGCTGATGACACCCTTGATGATTTGGGATTGTTATTCGGAGGAGAGTTTCCCCGCGGTATATTCACTGGAAAGAAGTCCGCAGTTTATATATGATTGAGGCCCTGTTAGGGTATTTTCTTAGCCTCAATAATTTAGGACCGTTATTCGGAGGACAGCCAAAAAGTATTACATATGACAATATATTTTCTTGCTTTCTGATATCTCACAAAATCTTACTAACATATTCCATAAAATGACTTGAACTATACATATTTTCTTCTTCTCATTAATAGTTGTATCAAGGTAACACTTTTAGTGCATTTTTTAAACCTTGTTAATATGATTTTTTCCTTCAGTTGTTGTCAGTATGGTAGTGTGAAAGAGCATCCACTTACCATTGTAAAAGTTTAAAGTTTTATTCTCAAAGAGAGATCTCATTTGCCAGGTGGTGATTGTTGTGAAAATAAGTGTACAATTATGCCAGAATATATAGTTATTTTTGCTTCACAGGGTAGAATAAGGAAATCTTAACAATCTGTGATATTTCTGGCAACTTATAGTAGAAGAGCAAAGACTTTACAACATTGTAAGATTTCTTTAACTTGGCCTATTATGTATGTGACTAATAAAAACTGCATGTATATTGCCTCTTTGAGTGCATTACCTGAAGTTTCCGCTATTTTAACTGTGGCCTTGGCAGCATCCCCTAGACATTTGCTGTGAAATCTTGTGGAATGTAAACAGTTATTATTGAGAACATTTTGCAGCTTCTTTCTCTTCCAACAGGAAATTAACTCTTCATTTTGGCCAGCTAGTTTTTAAAAATAACTTTATTTTGTCCACATTTTTCTGACAGCAGCCTATACACCTTATTTTACAGCCGTGCACACCGAGAAGTACTGAACTGGGGAAATGGCAAGGGACCTTGTAAGAAAGACACCTCAGTGTTACTTAGTAGAAATGGACAGACTTCGCCCTATCACCTGAGGAATAAAGCTGTTTTTCTGTCTTTTAGGGCTTTTTTGTTTTACAGCCTTAGTACTGGCTGCCACTGCAAAGTGGGTAGACAATTATATTTACCTTTAAAATAATTTTTTTTTAAAGAAATTTTTTAAAGTAAAAAATAAATATATTTTAAACAATGTGGATTCACTGTGACATCGTGTAGTTTCATAATTATTTAACATTGGTATCTGCCGCAAAGTGACCGAAACCACATGTGAATGCTCGAAGGAAAAGAAATGAGTTAATTATTTGCTTTTTTTTTTTTTTTTTAGTGATTACTTCCCACCACACATGTCTACGTAGAATTATCAAAATTTTCTGGTCAGATACAATCTCAAACACTAAATTACTTCAAGTCACAAACCAAGAAACTTTAGACAGTATGATTACCAAGAGAAGATGAAAATGGCTTGGCCACGTTATGAGAATGAATCCTGATATACCCGCCAAAACAGCTCTCACGTGGATACCAGAGGGAAAGAGAAAACAGGGGCGCCCAAAAACAACATGGAGACGAACGATGGAAAGTGACCTGAGTGCGGCATCTTTGACATAGAAAACTGCACTGAAGATTGCACAGGGCAGGAAAGCATGGAAAGTCCTCTCTGAAGCCTCATGTGCCACTAGGCATAACGAGAACTGATGATATGGAAATAAACCTTTTTCTTATTTAGACATTTAATGACTTGACAATTTTTTTTATCTGTATTATAATATTTTTTTAAACTGTATGCTTGCTGATATGAGGGATTAACCCCTTGGATATTTATACAGACTTAACAATACTCCATATTTCTTCTGCTTCCTCTTCTCTTCTTTTAGTTTCTTAGGGTAGAGTTTCATAATACCTAGTTTTTAGATTATGTCCCTATGAGGGAACATAGTTGTTAGACCATGTCTCCATTTGGGAACAAAGTTGTTAGATCATGTCCCCATGTGGGAACATAGTTGTTAGATCATGTCTCCATGTGGGAACATAGTTGTTAGATCATGTCTCCATGTGGGAACATAGTTGTTAGATCATGTCTCCATGTGGGAACATAGTTGTTAGATCATGTCTCCATGTGGGAACATAGTTGTTAGATCATGTCTCCATGTGGGAACATAGTTGTTAGATCATGTCTCCATGTGGGAACATAGTTGTTAGATCATGTCTCCATGTGGGAACATAGTTGTTAGATCATGTCTCCATGTGGGAACATAGTTGTTAGATCATGTCTCCATGTGGGAACATAGTTGTTAGATCATGTCTCCATGTGGGAACATAGTTGTTAGATCATGTCTCCATGTGTGAACATAGTTGTTAGATCATGTCTCCATGTGGGAACATAGTTGTTAGATCATGTCTCCATGTGGGAACATAGTTGTTAGATCATGTCCCCATGTGGGAACATAGTTGTTAGATCATGTCTCCATGTGGGAACATAGTTGTTAGATCATGTCCCCATGTGTGAAAATAGTTGTTAGATCATGTCTCCATGTGGGAACATAGTTGTTAGATCATGTCTCCATGTGGGAACATAGTTGTTAGATCATGTCCCCATGTGGGAACATAGTTGTTAGATATGTTCCCAGGAACTTAGTTGTTATATCATGTCCCATGTGTGACGTAATTCTTTGTTTTTTTAAAACCTCACCCCCGTTGTAGTCGGGTGCCCTAAAATAATCTAACATTTGAATGGTGTTTCTGGGACTGTGTCCGGGTGACTCTCATCCATATGGTGCTACTTTATGTCACTTTTGGCCGCTTATTGTACGGGCCTGGTGAGGTTCAACAACAGACAAGAGTTTCACACAATTATAAGGATGCATTCTGTAGTGAAATACATTAAAGAAGTTTTCAATCAGTCAATGCTCATCGCACCCAGAGGCACATAGGGCAAAGACAAAATGTTGCCACCCAATTCTATCCTGAGCCATCCTTTCTATCTCCAGTTTTGTCCTTTGCTTAGCCTTGAGTTCAGCCTCAAAGGTTCGTCACCAAGTGAATCTAGACCTGCTTCTACCTCACTATCTGTCTCAGCCATCACTTTCTTCCTTCGAGGACGTGTCCAGTCCAGCTTAATCTTGGTTTTTTGATTTTTAAATTTACATCTTCTAAGTCTGTCATTTGTTGTAATCTAGAATTGTTAATTTTATCTTTCCATGTGAACTCCAACAATCTTCTGAGAAGTCTTCCCTCAAAACCTCTGAGCATGCTCTCTATCTTTCTGTCTGTTTTCCAAGTGTCTGCTCCATAGAGGAGAACTGTCCTAACGCATGTTTTGTATATCCTGACTTTAGTTTTAGTGCTGTAGATGTTTGATCTCCAGACACTCTGAAGTCTGTTGTAAGCAGCATTTGCTTTTTGCAATTCTCTGCTGGATTTCAACCACTACATTTCCATCTGAGAAAATATTGCTTCCCAGGTAAGTGAAATCAGTTAAACTGCTTCCAAATCTACATTATATATTACAATAGGTCTTTCACTTTTGGGGTTTATCTCCAGCAGTTTTGTTTTGTTGTGGTGAAAGGGTTACAACTGTAAAATATCTTTTCATCACAGCATAGAAAACAAGGCTAGGATATCTTTTTCTCTTTGTATGTCTTCTTTTAAATTACAATTATTATTAATATTATTATTGTTATTCAGCATTTGCTCTTGAAAGTCTAGATGGCATTTTGTTTTGTGGTCTGCAACAGGGATGTCATTTCTCCACCTTTTAGTCCAAAACATAAGATCTGAATAAACCTGCCAGGGTTAGGATTATGGTTAGGGTTCGGGTTAGGGTTAGCGTTAGGGTTTACAGCATGCCTGCTAGGGACCATGGGTCTCCTTCCTCTGTGCCCCCCTTTTACCCCACCCTCTCAGCCTAGATGGGGTCCACGAACCAACACAGGGACACCCGAGGATATCAGAAGATAGACAAAATAAGACAGGCACATCTGTGGACACAAATTTAAGAGAAAAGATTGTGTGTGAGTAATCAGTTAACATCTTGGAACCAAGTTAAAGAAAAGTAATTAAATAACTGAAAGTACATTTCCACATAATGTCCATCATGTCTAAAATAGAAGAGGCAATAGCATTGAAAACTTCACTCATAAAAATCATGCTAATTTTGGTTTTTCTGTTTAATCATCTGATGAGTCATTAACATGGGTGGGAAATAATTACTCTGTGAGAATGGCGTTCAAATATCATCTGAAACTGTGGGAGATTGTTATTAGAATATTATCCCATGATGTGTGAGTATATAATTGGAATATTATGCCATGATGTGTGAGTATAGAAATAGACATTTATCCCATGATGTGTGAGTATAGAATTGGAACATTATCCCATGAGTGTGAGTATAGAATTGGAACATTATCCCATGATTGTGAGTATAGAATTGGAACATTATCCCATGATGTGTGAGTATAGAATTGGAACATTATCCCATGATGTGTGAGTATAGAATTGGAACATTATCCCATGATGTGTGAGTATAGAATTGGAACATTATCCCATGAGTGTGAGTATAGAATTGGAACATTATCTCATGAGTGTGAGTATAGAATTGGAACATTATCCCATGATGTGTGAGCATAGAATTGGAACATTATCCCATGATGTGTGAGTATAGAATTGGAACATAATCCCATGATGTGTGAGTATAGAATTGAAACATTATCCCATGATGTGTGTGAATGGAATTTTCATGTTATCTCAATAGTGTTTGATTGGTAGTAGAATTCTATCCCAAGATTTGTGTCACTAGTAAAAAACTCTTTGGCCATCTGCTCATTCTTTTAAAAATACTAACAGAATTATTGCTGGACAAAATAAACTATAATATTTACCAAATATGTTTTTGTGTTTTGTATATAAAAGCGTGTATGTAAACACAAGTGGCAATAATTAAGACAAATACAATAGTTTAAGTATCTAGGCACATGGGTAACATCAGATGTTATCAGACGTATCACAGATTAAAAAATGTTTCTAACTGTTGTTTTGTGATGAAAGCTAATTAGCACAAAGTCATTTATTTGGTTGTTTGCTTTGTAAATATCATAAATACTTCAAGTTTTTCCAGTTTTGTTTTATACTGGAGACTGCAAAATCTGGCCTTATGCAGTATAAGGGTAGGCTGGACTTTTTATAAAATCTGGATATGCTAGAGTTCTATACATACTCCGTTTCTGAGATATGATTTCCCTAATACTTTTAGTCCTTTTCAGGATGAAATTTTTCGTTGTTCGAAGTCCTATTCTGGCTCTTGCCAGGGGCCGCAATATAGCCTGGCCATAAATATGGCCTAAAGGCTGAACGCGGTTTCTGGGACCTCTCCACGGGTGATCCTCACCCACATGGTGGCACATTGTGTCATTGGGTGTTTATCGCTTGTGTGATGTCCTGGTGGGGTAGAAAGTCAGTCAGTCGATGTGACACACACTTAACAGGGTAATGCTGAGACTAGCCGAGGCTTCTGTTAAATTGAGAGAAAGCTTTTTAAATAAAGTGGAAATTTACAAAACAGTTGACCATATTTTCCATGTTACTGTAGGTTTTGTTTAACTTGGGAATATAAATTTTTTATTTTTTGTTTTATTATTGTTTAAATTTTGAATTCTGTATTCATGTGGGGCATCACTGCCGTCTTTAACACATGGGCCAGCCGGCGCCTATGAACATAAGGACCACATGCTAATCTGTGTTTGTCAAATGACCCTTTACATTTCATTCGTGTATGTGATTGTGTAGGGGCCTCAACACACTAGTTTGGGTAGGAACCCATAATGCTGTTAAGATGGCTTTAGGAAAAGGGGTGGGGGGAACCAAAATCTTTTAAGTGTATAGGACAACAAAGAGCCTGAATGAGACCCTGATGATATACAACAAGGAGCATTGATGTTGCCGACTGAAATAAGTCATTCCAGTGAAGAAAACTTGGAAGAACATATGTCTGTGGTAAATTTTAATACAAGCTTACAATGTTGATGACAAACAAGTCGCAGGCAATAAACTCAGTACTAGTAGGTTATCTCAGTTTGAGTCACATGTGTGATGTATAGACTGACACATGATGATAGTTTGTTCTTCTTCTTAGTCTTGAACAGCTGTAAGGCTGTTTGTCCACTTCTGGACTTTGGCCTCATTCCAGAACTTGAGTGTTGCGTGCACATACACTGACAGTGAATCTGCTTCTTTAGTACGTGACTACGTAGCCTCAAGTGCTGGTCTAATCATTGTGGTTCAAAGTACCTGTGTGTGTAATCTAGTCACACCAACAAAGTGAATCACAGCAAGTTATATGTCAAGTGATATATATAGCTGTTTGTCAAAGTGGCCACGTGAAAGTGCAACGCAAAACTGGCCACGTAAAAGAGGTAATGTTAAAAACTCGCCACTTGAATGTGGCAACATGTAAGTGGCAACATGAAAGTGCCAATATGAAAGTGCCACGTGACGTGAACATGGCCATGTGAAAGTGATCATGTGAAAGTAGCCATATAAAAATGACCATATGAATGTGGCAACATGCAAGTGGCAACATTGCAAAATTTTCAGTCGCTGGTACCCTAGCAAGGTCATCTTTGTGAAGTTTTAGCAGTTTTCAGCAGAGTACATTTTCAGTGCCACTCGTATTTTCCCCTTTACAGTCTGCCATAGGCACACACAAGGGTTCCTACCCCAGACAGGTCTAACTGAAGTATTACTTCAGAATCACAAGATTTTTCCGAGATCTCACAGTTTAAATGAGATTTTCTCACAACAAGGATTTAGAGCTTAGTGTACGGTGGCATACTGCTAACGTTGTTAGAATGCGACTGTGAAGTAAAGGCGGCCAGCATGGTGTTGGGTAGATTACCCGCCGAGCACTGACTGGTTTCTACAAGGTTTGGGTACAGCTTTACATGCTCATTGCACCAAGGTCTTCAGAAGGGTTCTTTCAGGCATTTACTTTCAGAATGCTAACTCTTGTATTCTCAATGCTTAACCTATACAAGAAACGACTGTCTTTTGTTGTCAGTTATTGGTTCAGAAATTCAAAATCAAACAAAGAGATGTGTTGAAAATGTGAGCAGAAATGTCAAATACAGATCATCCTCCAAAGTGCAAAGCCAGTGATAATTCATCAGTTCCTAGTCATGAGGAATAGTCACTGTACGAAGAATAGTCTACATCAAGGACACTGCGTTGGGTGCCAGTAACTGACAAGGGACATTTGTTATCACCCTTCAGTTTGTCCAGGTGCCAGTAACTGACAAGAGACCTTTGTTACCACCCTTCAATTTGTCCAGGTGCCAATAACTGACAAGAGACATTTGTTACCACCCTTTAGTTTGTCCAGGTGCCAGTAACTGACAAGGGACATTTGTTACCACCCTTCAGTTTGTCCAGCTGCCAGTAACTGACAAGGGACATTTGTTACCACCCTTCAGTTTGTCCAGGTGTCAGTAACTGACAGGCCTGAGCTACTCACATGTAGACACAAGGTAGTTGAGAGTCACAGTTACATTTGTTACCACCCTTCAGTCTATCCAGGTGCCAGTAACTGACAAGGCCTGAGCCACTCACATGGAGACATAAGATAGTTGAGAGTCACAGTTACATTTGTTACCACCCTTCAGTTTGTCCAGGTGCCAGTAACTTACAGGGCTTGAGCTACTCACATGAAGACACATGGTAGTTTCCTTTATAGAGACGCTACCGTTTTTTCCCTTTTCTTTAGTAAATATAAAACGGATATCCGTCTGCGCGTTTGTTAACCTACATCTATTACCCTGTCTATCATTTTATAGAAACCGTTCTGCTTTGTTTCTTCTTGAAGTTGAACCATTTTAGTCCTATGACTTTTCGCAGCAGTTGTCTGAGGAGAGAAATAATCTCTATGAAAAATCACGAAAACAAAAATTTCAGAGAAAACTTGGAATGCCAGATTTCTGTAGAGTTCTATGGCCAAATGCAAAAAGTAACAACATATTTAATTGCGTTTAGGATTCACGACGAGTTACCACACATGATACGCTGTTTGGGGCCGAGCAATGATAGATAATATACAACTTCTGGTAGTTTAGTGTGTATAGTGTGTAAGGCTAATGTGTGTATGTATGTCTGGTCTCACAGCTCATGTAGTTCACCACTAACTTCAGTTTGCCTGGCTAGCAATCTACACCGTCAGCACGTCATGGTGTTCTTATCTTATATAACCGAACTTTCGCTATCTTTACATGCAGTGGCGTTTATAATCAAGTGTGGGGGTAGGGAAGTCGTGTTTTGCAAAAACTGTGCCACAATGGAAACTAGGTCGTTTTGGTGCAGTTGACACTGGCATTATTTCTTCACAATCTTCTTCATCCTCTTCTTTGTTCATCGGTTGTAAGCTCCGGGGGGAAAGTCCTGGCTGTTCGTCCAGCTGGACTTTGGCTTAGTGCCAAGGCCTGAGTTTTGCCAGCACATCCATTTTACTGACTTGTATGTGTGCATTTGTTTGTTCCTTGCTGCTTGTGCAGATGCACTTCGACTTCGAGGGAAGACCCCGATTAGTCGACACCTACAACAACAAATCGAAACCTTTCATTTGTGCACAACGGAAAATAAAGTAATTTGGTGTTCTTTTTCTACCACCAGGACCCAGACTTGATCTTGTAGCATTTTCCCTGGGTCATAGTTTTCAATTCTTCTTCTTCTTTGCGTTCTGTTTCGTGTGCTCAGGTCAGATCATCAGGTGGGTTGCCTCTGTGAACTCGTGTGTCAGCGGCAGGTCATTCGTGGTTCTCCACAGCTTGCTCTGCACACTTTGCTCTTGAGGTCAGGTTTCTTTTTGAAATTGTAGGTAGTTTGCAGATCTGGAGAATGTGCTCAGGTGTTTGTGGTCCTGTTTGACAGGCACACTGGGGGAACTGTACATACTTTAATGTATGCATGTGGTAGCTGAGACTGCAGTGTCCTGTACGAAGACGGAAAATTGTCGCTTTCTGCTGAGTCTGCTGATGGGGTTTTGTGGATGTTCACATTTTTTTTTTTTTTAATTATTTTAAGTTTTTGATTTTATCTGGGGTAAATCCTAACAAAAAGGAGATGCTCTGCTGTCGGATGTAGTGTTTGGCAGTATGTCTGATAGTTAGGTGGTGTTTCCTATTTTATTTATCCAAATAATTGGTAGTAAGCTTCTTGGTGGGTTGATTAATCGGTTAGTTGATTGGTTGGTTAGTTTGTTTAAGTTAGTTAATTGGTTAATTAGTCGACATATCTACTGTAAATCCTTTGGACAACGAACCATTTCTGAAATGTTCGAATCCATTTCTCAGTAAATCCCATATCGTGTAGCGGCTGAAGACACCAGTTCTGTGCTGGCTTATTTATCTTATTTGGCTTTCTGTATAGTTTTCTTGTCTGGCCTCACACATTTTAACTTGCTCTTCTTGCGGCCTGTTTGTGGTTGCAGAGTAACAGTCATCACTTGGTTGTTGCAAACTCCCGCTCTCCATTGTAGCTATAACTGCCTATCATCTTGTTCTTTTCCCTTTAACCTATTTTTCAAATACGAAAATCTTCCTGCGTCTGTTCATTTATAGTATTAGGGATTCTGACACACACACACACACACACACACACACACACACACACAAATACACACACAAACACACACGCGCGCACGCACATGCGCAATCGCACACAAACACACACATTAGAATCCTGGCCTATTTTTTCCGTGCAGTGTTAGGTATCATAATATCGCTACCAGCATTCCGAGCCATTAAAGTACACAGCTGCAGATTTCCTCTGCCTGAAGCATCTTCATGAGAAGTAGATCACAGTAGAGAGAATTAGAAACAGACCTTTCTGTCCACATTAGTGACTCAGAGTAAGGCAGAGTGGGCAATTTAATTACGGCTTGTGGACTAAATGCGGCCCGTAAGAGCCTAGCAAGTGGCTCGCTGATCATTACTGATTGTAACATATTAATGACCTTTCAGCGTTGGAACTTTGTCCACTAGCAGGCGATGATCTTAATTTTCAGTATTTTTGCCCCTGAGCCAACTTGACTGAAAAGTCCTGCTGTGAGGGTTTGAAGTGTTAGGGCCATATTTTCTTAGCCAAGGAATAAAGACCTTATGTGATCAGTTCTTACAGTTGCTGCTGCAATTTCAGCCTGGACAATCCTGACAATGATCCGGTTCCTATTTGATGAGGCTGGGTCTCTGCACTCTGCTCAAGAAGGTATGGACAAGAAGAAGATGACAACAATGAACAATAATCAAAAACGGAAGAACAAGAGGAGGATAACTCGGAGAAATTGAAGAAGAGTGAGAAATGTTGAGAAGATAAAACAAGAGGATTAACAAAAATGAAGCGGAAGTGGGGAGGGAGAAGTGAAATAATAATTGAAAGAAAAATGATACATATATATATATATATATATATATATATATATATATATATATATATATATATATATATATATAATAAATAGCTGAAGTAAAAAAATACGAGGAGCACAATTAAATACAAAGATTAGATAACAAAAGCACAAGTATTGCTAATGCCGCCTGTCTCCTGCACGCAACAGCTGACCCGGCTGTCTTTGACCTCAGACTCCGTCAGATGTATCTTCTGTGTCTAATCTCATCTCTGTAGATACTAAGTTCACGGTCGACGATGCAACTGTCCTCTGTTATCTATTGCGGTCACGTTCGCTTGTGTCTTGGGCCCAGATCTGTAGCTATTGTGTGCACAAGTGTGTGTGAGTATGTGTGTCATCTGTCCGGCAGTGCTAGAGCTGTTCAAGCCATTCCAGTTTTCTGGAGCACTCCAGATTTTCGGTTTGGATTTGCAGCTCAACGTCTGCAGCAGGGATTTGTGATTTTAATTGGATTTGTCTTATTCTAGGTAAAGAAATGCACTGCTTGCAATATTGTTTTCATTTTCTGCGGAATACATGAATTTAGGTTTTGATTATTACAATGTTTTGGTCTCAGCATTCACACATGATCTTGTTGTTTCGACTGGTTTTGACTTATGGGAAGTAACCAACAAAAACCACAAAAATTGTGCTGTAATACTGTGATCAATTTCTGTGAAATACAAAGATTTCTGAACAGCAGGCCGGTTGGCGGCACGTTGTGCTATTTTCTGCTTCAACAAAGTAGTTAGATGTGTTGTTAGATAATTAATTAGAGCAGTAGGTTCACCGTTGTCTATATCATATATCATTGTCAGTGCAAACAGGGGACTACCAATCTGAGGAAACCAGTTTTTGACAGTCTAGACATCTCATGGGTTAAATAACTGGTCAGTCCTTGGGAAGACTTACCTCTATCAATAGGTCCCATGCGATGGTATTAATGCTATTGTATTCTGGAAAGGAGATTGCTAGTATCTGTGAGCGGCAAACTGAAATAAAAACTTCTCTCTCTAAGTGGTAGCATGAACCATATCAGCCATAGTGAAGAACATAACTCTTATAAAGTCCCTGCTGGAGAGTAAAATTTAAGGCAAAGGAGTAACAGGCCTTCAGCGATACATGTGGGACGACAACATCAGCAGATGAACAAATAGCAGTCTAATGGAGTGCATATTCAGGGCGCAATCCACTGTGTGTTGGGGATCTGTTGCAGCCAACCATCATTGTGGAGATGACATGTGATTGTTTGGAGTTTTGCATATAGCTTACTCACAAACGTATTAATTTGTGTATGATTTGTCATTGAACATAATTCAAGTGTTTAAGTATGTCGACGAAGGCATTATGTCGTGCAGTGGTGTTGTGTTGAGATTTCAGCCTAGTTTTCAATATCTAGTTTTTCATTTCTGTTGACCCTTCGTTGGTCTGACAGCATCTCGTGTGAAACTGCTGTTTGAATGTAAGAACCTAAAAAGAGAACAGTCTCACTTGGAAAGAAAAAGAGAACCATAAGAATTCAACAAACTGTTTGCGTCCGTATACATTTATGTTCTACCAGCTGTTACCAATGTGGGTATTGTTAAATACTCACATAGGAAGGTTCTTAACCTCGACTGCCGCCCAAGTGGTCAGCACTAGAGGTTTACAGTCATATTCCCCTGGGACTGACCGACTGACTTTCTACCCCACCAGGACATCACACAAGCGATAAACACCCGATGACACAAAGTGCCACTGTGTGGATGAGGATCACCGTGGAGAGGTCCCAGAAACCGCGTTCAGCCAGTTGGCCACATTTATGGGCTGGCTATATTGCGGCCCCTGGAAAGAGCCAGGGTGGGGCTTCAAATAACGAAACATTTCATCCTTAAAAGAACGGAAAATGGAAATCGATAGATAATCCATAGCGAAAGTAAGCAATTCCCTGGGACATAGCAGATTCTCTGGGACATCAGTGATACGTAGCAGATTGTCTGGGACATCAGTGGGACATAGCAGATTGTCTGGGACATCAGTGAGACATAGCATATTGTCAGGGACGTCAGTCAGTTTGTCTGTGTGTTAACTGGGTCCGGGGCGCACAAGGGTGCACAAGGGGAGGAGAAGGTGGTGCATTTTACACTGTACAGCTCACAGTAGAAGACTGCTCTTAGGCAGTCGGTGATCTGACAGGTCAACCCGGTTTCAACAACGGATCAACTTCATAGCACCAGGGTAGTAACCCATAAGTGCTCCGTTCTACTTCTCTAACTCAAGTCTGAGACCAAAGAATCGCGCAATGCACGATCTTCGTAGCATTGGCGAGGTTCGTGAAATACTCTGCTTAACAGTACACACGGCCGTGCGATCTTACTACCCATAGACCGGTGGAAATTATTAGAATTCCCAGCCTCCACCGGGGCTTGAACTCCGTACCTCCAGCACTCGAGGCAGACTCCATGCCTCGAGACCACGCAACCCCCAAGGTCAAGCAACTGACTGCACACAAGTTAACCTTTTTGTGTGTCTCTGCTTTCTGAAACCAGTTATCTCAAAAATTAGGAATTCTTAAATATGTTGTCTGATCCTTATTGACGTATTCCTCTGTTTCCAGTTTGTTTCTTTTGTCCATAAAAACACCACTATATTAGACACAAGTGTGAAGATGTGGATTTATATTGTATTCTTTTATCTGTTTTCACTTTTCACGATTCCAGATATATTCGTCAGACCTCAATCAAGATCTCAGAAATATTTGCATATCAATCATCTAACAGTCAGACATGCTTCATACACGTTGTCAAAGAAGACATCGATCTAATGTGGAATATGTGGTACAGACAGAAAACGGCTGTAGTGGCTGTTTGGTGCGACGATGTTAGGATTGTCTAAGTGACGCCATACCAGAGAAGCAGACAACAAATAGACAGACTTTACTCAAATAACAAACACATTATCGTTTGTTGAAGTTGCAGACGAACATAAAATGGAAAACTCAGACGCGAAAACCAAGACGGGAGCAGAAAGTTTGGTTGAAAATACAACACTGAAAGATTTTAATGATACGAATATGAGTAATCCTGGTATACAATTTGTGGAACGAGTTAGTGACAAGATCGGAGTCTATTCAAGAGAAGAGATTCAAGATAAAGCAGCAGATACGGACATGGATAAGTCGGAACATGAAAGTGGTAGTAAACTGGAAGGAGATCGTGGTGATGCAGACACTGAAAATAATGGAGTTGCTGCTGGGTTTGAGAATGGTGACCTGGAGACTGCAGGGACCAGTGAGGTCAAGGACACTGTTGCCTGGAAAGTTCCAGATGGAGGGTAAGTTTACCTGTGGCATGGTGCTCTTTCTGGTGAGTCTTTAATTTCTTCTTGTTCTTCATCTTGCTGTTCTTCTTCTTGTTGTTCTTCTTGTTGTTCTTGTTGTTGTTCTTCTTCTGGTTCTTCTTCTTCTGGTTCTTCTTCATTTTCTTCATCATCATCATCTTCTTCTTCTTCTTCTTCATTTTCTTCATCATCATCTTTTTCTTCTTCTTCTTCTTCTTCTTCTTCTTCTTCTTCTTCTTCTTCTTCTTCTTCTTCTTCTTCTTCTTCTTCTTCTTCTTCTTCTTCTTCTTCTTCTTCTTCTTCTTCTTCTTCTTCTTCTTCGACTTATGCAACTACTGCTGCTTCTTCTGCTTTCCTTTTCAAAACAATCATTCTCTTTTTCATTTTCGGGCATTATCATCATCATCATCATCATCATCATCATCATCATCATCATCATCACCACTAATGTCACTTTTTTTCTCACAATCTACACATTTTAAGCAGCAAGTTCACCAAACACTGTGATGTAGTGTAGAACGATATTATCCATGCGTGTGATTTCCATTTGTTTTGTTGTTATGATGTTTTCTATTGGCGTTTTTTTTTTCCCTTGTGTTTTCTGTCCAGGATTTGCAGGTGTACGAGGTAACGAGCTGCTGCTGCCACCCCTCTGAATGGTGAGCTATTCTATAATAAAGCGGACGTGGCGAAGGCTCTTTTTGACCAAATAGACAGTGCAATAGACTAGGGCGAGATTCTATACATTAAAAGACTGATTCAACGCGGCGTGAATTCAGGTTGTGGAAAATATTCAACACTGAGGGATAACTATAATCAGACTCGCAGTCAGGTTGCAACTGGTACTATTAACAGGCCGACTCTTCGTTGACTGCTGAAGAAGGGGACGGAGCAGTTGTGGGAATCTCCCGAATGCGGTTGTGTCAATTCTTGATTCATTCATTCTGTTCTGACTGTGCTACTTCTACACTGGGAGTCGCCGTGGCGGAGCGGCTAGAAGCTCGCTGCGGATCGGAAGGTCGGGGATTAGCTCCATGGTGGACCGGGCTTTTTAAAAAAATTACCTAGACTCCTAGGTTGACCCAGCCTTGAGTGGGTACTGGGTGCAGTTCCAGGAAGTAAAGGCTCCCGGCGTAGTACTGACCACATCACCCATCTTGTGCCGACTGGTTTATAAAAATATAGGTCTAGCCCTATATGCCCGATACGTCTTAAGGCGCGGAAAAGGAACATTTACTTTTTGTTTCACTTCTACACTTTCTGTTTTATGTTGTTGCCTTGTCAGTTGTTACAAGCAAAAGCAAACATGAGGTGTTTGACTCCATTCCTCTTACAGCTGGGGCTGGGTGATCGTTCTAAGTGCCCTGATCATCAGTTTGATCGTGGATGGGTTGACCTACACATTTGGGGTGTTGTTGGGAGAGCTGGAGCGGGTCTTTCAAGAACCGAAGAGTACTATTTCTTTGGCGAGTTCCCTGCAGGTTGGATTATATCTGTTCATTGGTGAGTAATTAATGATTGATCACTTCAAAACAAACACATCCTCCATACAAACACAAATTATAAATAAGCACATGAGACACTTTAAACGAAACATGAGTTGAGTTGAGTCAAGAATTGTCATCACAGCACTCCGTCCTCATCTTCAGCAGCCAGCGCAGATTTCCAATACTGATAGTACCGGTCACAATCTGATTAAAAGTCTGTCTTGCCTTTCCTCTGAGTGTAGTGAACCAGCCAGACCCTCTGGTTACACCCAGGTGCCGCATTCTCTCCAGGCCATGATAATCTTCTTTCTAGTAAACGAAACATGCGTTCGACAGGTGCTAAACTCAAGAGCTATAACGGGTCTCGTTGGAGGGAGAACTACCTGTAAAGGAATAAAGTGATATTCTTGACTTGGTTACAAGTAGTCTGACTATGGGGGTAATGGTGGTAACAAAGGCAAAAACATGGCTAGAGACACTGGATTTTTCCCATGAAGGTTTCTAACTGTCTGTATAGGTTCCAAGATATTGTTTTGCCTCTCTAAGAAAATGTCTGATAGAAAACAGGTTCACTTTTGTCCCAGGGCACTCTGTATTGAAAGGGAATTAGCAAGCAGGCTGGCTTGCTGGCAGGGCCACCGTAGGCACAGGAAAAACAATGGACCGAGCCAAAGTTCTCATTGTTTTCAAGGAAGCAGGACGTGCAGATATTTGAGAAAAGACAGTGAACTGACAAACTTGACAAGACTACAAGAACTACACGCCACAAGAGCCGTTGTCAGATATGAACAATATACTGGTAGAGAAAGAAGATTAGTAAACCGATACAGAACTGGTTAGAGCTGTTAGGATCAAATAGCACTCAGTTGTTGAGTAAACTAAATCAGCTGGCAACATCCCTGAAATCTAGCCCGGATAGCACATTTACTTGAATTGATTTCTCCAAGTATGTGTGTGTGTTGTCCATCAAGATGATGATGACACTCTTCGTCATCAAATATGAGTACGAAGATGACTGATGAGGCCAATGTGGGCCCGAAAAGTTCTTGGACAGTGAGGACAGGGAATGAGCGTTGTGCCAGGGAGGGGATCTCCTGCAGTCGCCTTTCTGTCCAGTCTTTTCAGTCTTGCTGTTCTGTTTGCTTGGTGAAGAAAGAGAGACTTGCGCGGTGACTTGGATTAAAGTGAGGAATAGTTGCGTAGTGTCATCGACCTCACTTTCTCGCCTGAGTCATATCTGGGTCCAGTGGCAAGACAGAGTCAGGACAACTGAAGATATATGTTCTCCAAGTATATTACGGGTATCTCAAAGGAGTGTGCAAAACGTCAGTTTGGGCCATACCCGTCGCCGTCACCAAACTTGTGGAACTCTATACACTGCGGTGCCTGTAGTGTTCATGATCCCTTGAAGAAATCACGGGCTGCTATGAGAGCGACGTTCTGTAAACCATCGGCTGAATGATTATCATGAGACCTTTTTTCACTTTCACCGGATGTAAACTCCGGCAGAAAGTTTTAGTTGTTAGTCGATTTCTAGACGCATCCTGTTCTAGAGCTTAAGTGTTGCGTGACATCCGTTCTACAGTTCTGACTCATTTGTCTGCAGACTGTTCGTTCGTTCAATTTGAGTTAGCCACATTCAGCCTCTGACCAGGAAGCTAGCCTCGTCCTAGTCAATATCGGTTATAATTATGGCAATAAACTGTATTACTATTTCATCGCTTAGTGTTTGGTGCTAGAATTCTGTGTCTTCCTAGCAGTCCAGGTTGCTGTGTCGAAGAAAGCTCCCAATTTGTCAACTCTTACGACATGCTTTTAGATAGGCAGTTGGTCTTTTCTTGTTTCCCCCCACAAAGGGACTCCGGAACACACGGGGAACTATGGTAGACAAGTGCAGATTTCTGTAGTGTGAGAGGCGAGCATATACCATCACTATCTTTTCTCTGCACCTGTTTTCCTTCAGATGCGTCATCATCTTGTTGTGCCATTGTACGCCACACCAGGCTCGCAGTGAAGTTCTCCATTAAGTTCTATCCGGCGCAACCCTTTTGATACCATGAGTGGGGTTCGGTAAACTCGATTTGGCCTCTTCTAACCACGTTTGTCTTAACGTTTATTTTCCAAACAGGCATACCTTTTAAATTGTAAATTCATATTTAAAATCAGGTAATGGCATTTTCAGGTTATAACATCTACCTTCTATCATAAGGTCCAGTGGTCAGCGCACTGACCAATCGTTTCGGATGCCGCCGGGTGATCATTGCAGGAAGTTTAGTGGCCGCCTTCGCTTTCATCGTCAGTTCGTGGAGTACTAACGTGACCATGCTGATCATGACATATGGGGTGATAGGTGGTAAGTTGTGTTTTCTGATGCCTATGATTTTCTAGGAATCATTTCTTCCATTAATGTTGACATTTAACCACTTTAACATCTATAGATTTAAGTGTTTTATTTTAGGAGAATGATACAGATTGGATTTTTTTTTTTTTTTTTTAAACTCAGAGCTGGTATGTGAAGAATGTTGGCATCTCTAGGACGTCAGTATTCGCAACATGTTCTTTTAGCATTTAGTTTCTAATATCTACATATACTTCTAAACTGTTTGCGCAAAATTTAAGATGCGTGTCTGTATGTTGTCACAGCGTCAGATGTATGTCTGTATGTTGTCACAGCGTCAGTTGCATGTCTGTATGTTGTCACAGCGTAAGATGTATGTCTGTATGTTGTAACAGCGTCTGTTGTATGTCTGTATGTTGTCACAGCGTCAGATGTATGTCTGTATGTTGTCACAGCGTCAGATGTATGTCTGTATGTTGTCACAGCGTCAGATGTATGTCTGTATGTTGTCACAGCGTCAGATGTATGTCTGTATGTTGTCACAGCGTCAGATGTATGTCTGTATGTTGTCACAACGTCAGATGTATGTCTGTATGTTGTCACAGCGTCAGATGTATGTCTGTATGTTGTCACAGCGTCAGATGTATGTCTGTATGTTGTCATGGCGTAAGATGTATGTCTGTATGTTGTCACAGCGTAAGATGTATGTCTGTATGTTGTCATGGCGTAAGATGTATGTCTGTATGTTGTCACAGCGTCAGATGTATGTCTGTATGTTGTCATGGCGTAAGATGCATGTCTGTATGTTGTCACAGCGTCAGATGTATGTCTGTATGTTGTCACAGCGTCAGATGTATGTCTGTATGTTGTCACAGCGTCAGATGTATGTCTGTATGTTGTCATGGCGTAAGATGTATGTCTGTATGTTGTCACGGCGTAAGATGTATGTCTGTATGTTGTCACAGCGTCAGATGTATGTCTGTATGTTGTCACAGCGTCAGATGTATGTCTGTATGTTGTCACAGCGTCAGATGTATGTCTGTATGTTGTCACAGCGTCAGATGTATGTCTGTATGTTGTCACAGCGTCAGATGTATGTCTGTATGTTGTCACAGCGTCAGACGTATGTCTGTATGTTGTCATGGCGTAAGATGTATGTCCGTATGTTGTCACAGCGTCAGATGTATGTCTGTATGTTGTCACACCATCAGATGTATGAATGTCTGTATGTTGTCACAGCGTCAGATGTATGTCTGTATGTTGTCACAGCGTCAGATGTATGTCTGTATGTTGTCACAGCGCCAGATGCATGTCTGTATGTTGTCACAGCGTAAGATGCATGTCTGTATGTTGTCACAGCGTCAGATGCATGTCTGTATGTTGTCACAGCGTCAAATGTATGTCTGTATGTTGTCACAGCGTCAGATGTATGTCTGTATGTTGTCACAGCGTAAGATGTATGTCTGTTTGTTGTCACAGCGTAAGATGCATGTCTGTATGTTGTCACAGCGTCGAATGTATGTCTGTATGTTGTCACAGCGTCAGATGTATGTCTGTATGTTGTCACAGCGTAAGATGTATGTCTGTTTGTTGTCACAGCGTAAGATGTATGTCTGTTTGTTGTCACAGCGTAAGATGTATGTCTGTATGTTGTCACAGCGTAAGATGCATATCTGTATGTTGTCACAGCGTCAGATGCATGTCTGTATGTTGTCACAGCGTCAGATGTATGTCTGTATGTTGTCACAGCGTCAGATGTATGTCTGTATGTTGTCACAGCGTCAGATGTATGTCTGTATGTTGTCATGGCGTAAGATGCATGTCTGTATGTTGTCACAGCGTCAGATGTATGTCTGTATGTTGTCACAGCGTCAGATGCATGTCTGTATGTTGTCACAGCGCCAGATGCATGTCTGTATGTTGTCACAGCGCAAGGTGTATGTCTGTATGTTGTCACAACGCCAGATGCATTTCCGTATGTTGTCAAAGAAACCATATACATATTGAGTATTTTTTTTAAATGTCTTTATTCAAATCAGTTCAAAAACATTCTCTCTCTCTCTCTCTCTCTCTCTCTCTCTCTCTCTCTCTCTCTCTCTCTCTCTCTCTCTCTCTCTTTCTACGCACACACACACACACACTCACTAGCGCACACACGTATACATATACATATATATGTGTGCGCACATTTGTGAAGGCTTGTATATACACACACACACACACACACACACACACACACAGATCAACGTTCACACATGTACATACATCTGATTTCCTCTTCTCCTCAGGGATCGGGTTTGGGCTAATGTATCTGCCCGCCATTGTTGCCGTCAGTGTTTACTTTGAGGAACGAAGAGCTTTCGCCACGGGGATCGCCGTGTGTGGGTCAGGGATAGGGACGTTTATACTGGCCCCACTTACAGACTTCCTGCTGGACCAATACAACTGGAGCTGGACACTCTTGTTGCTCGGAGGTTTGATTCTGAACGGGGTTGTCTTTGGTGCTTTAGTCAGGCCGCTGGAACTGCAGATAGGTGCCCCTTCTAGGGACAAATGTAAGACCAGATCTGAAGCCCTAGAAGATGGGGAACTGGTGAGGTATCGTGGGGCACTGAAGAAGACACCAGGTGCTTCTACCAATGGAGTAACTCCTCAAGAGGCGGCTCCGTTAATTACCCTGAAAAATGAGCAGGACAGAACCTCTGTGATCACAACACGTGCAAAAAATACTGACAAATCCACACGCCCTCCAATGTTGTTTTTCCACTCGACGCCAAACATGCAGAACATAAACATGTCCTCGCTGTCTTCGGTAAGTGGTTTTCCTCTCAGCGTTACCTCTTTCTTCTGTTTTTGGAAATCCTCTTCTTCAGAATTCCGAACCTCTTGAGGTTTGTTAATGAAGATATAACCCCCGAATATTTGTCTCTGTGCTTTTGTCCTCTTCCCAGTTGGCCAGAATGTGACAACAAACAAGTGCTTGTAAGTCTGTCTGTGTATTAGTCTGTCTGTGTATTAGACTTCTATGTGTACTTGTCATATCTGTGTATTGGACTTCTATGTGTACACGTACTGTCTGTGTATGAGACTTATATGTGTACATATACTGTCTGTGTATTAGACTTATATGTGTACTTGTACTGTCTGTGTATTAGACTTCTATGTGTCATGTACTGTCTGTGTATTAGACTTCTTTGTGTACATGTACTGTCTGTGGATTAGACTTATGTGTGTACATGTACTGTCTGTGTATTACCCATTAGACTTCTATGTGTGCTTGTACTGTCTGTGTATTAGCCATTAGACTTCTATGTGTGCTTGTACTGTCTGTTTATTACACTTATATGTGTGCTTGTACTGTCTATTTATTAGACTTCTATGTGTGCTTGTACTGTCTATTTATTAGACTTCTATGTGTGCTTGTACTGTCTATTTATTAGACTTCTATGTGTGCTTGTACTGTCTATTTATTAGACTTCTATGTGTGCTTGTACTGTCTATTTATTAGACTTCTATGTGTGCTTGTACTGTCTATTTATTAGACTTATATGTGTGCTTGTACTGTCTATTTATTACACTTATATGTGTACATGGCAATAGTTTCATCTTATTTCTCACCTTTACTTTGCAGGCTATATTTTGTTTTGTAAACACAGATTCTAATTACATTCATTATTCAGTCGGTCACCGAGACTATCGTTTATTCATTTAATGTGGTCTGGTAGTCTGGTCTGGTAGTCTTAGTTTCAGCTTCATAGCAAACACGATCAATTTTAATCACATACGGGCACCACCAACATTGCATGACAGGCATCGCGCCATTTTCTGAATCTACAATTCACACCACCACTTTGGCCACAGTCGAAAAAAACATTCAAAATGAAATCCGCAGCTCACAGTGTCACGCCATGCATTGAACTCAGAAGCTGGGCAACGAAACTATATCCAGTCTACAGATGGAGCAAAAATGCATCGGCCACTGTCCGGCAGAAGCAAAAAATGTGCCTCAACTTCGAACAGTGCTCCTGCCTAGCGTCCATTTTGACCGGAAGCCACTTACATTAGCTTTCATTTAATATGTTTTTCCTTTCGACTATAGGTTTATTTATTTATTGATTCATGTGGTATTCACTCATTCCTTTAAATAATCCAGTAATAATGATATTTCATTGATCAGGATATCATCACTATGTAGAGGTCTGTTAAGCAATGTTGCTCACGTATCAAACTAAACCAGGCCATCAGGCCGGCTTGAAAATAAACTACGTACTTCCTACACGAACGGTTTAGGATATAGCTTAAATTGTAAACAGAAATTAGATAAAAGCACGGAACACAAGAGTAGAGTTGAGAAATCACGATATATTGGTTACAGGTTTAACATATTACAGATGTTTTTAACTGGCTGACTGTTTTATATTTGTTTAGACAGGAATAAAGGATAAGAAACAGAAGTCCTCGGAGAAAGTTGCCTCTGTGGATTCTCAGCCTACTGATGGAAGACCTCGGTCAAACACGCTGGAATTGCTGAAGCGGGTGGGATCACCCAAGGTGGGCCTGAGAGTTGACAAGACTCCAGCAACAGGCCAGCCACGACCTCGAGCCCACGCACCTTTAGGTCTCGCCTTCATTAGCCTGTCTGATGCCAACCTGAACAGAATCAGGGAAGATGTTCAGCTACCATTCTCTAGAAAAGACATCCATCTGTCAGGGCCCCTAGCGTCAGCCGAGCCTGACGATAACAGTCAGGCAATTAACGTCAAAAACATGAGGTAGGTGGCAGTCTTCGGCTCGTGCCTTCTGATTTTCTACTGCTATCTTTGGGTGCATAGGCGTTTCAGCTCAAGGGTTGTGAGCTCAGTTATAGTTTTGATATATCGTTTAAAATAAGTATGTAAAGGACCCTGTTCTAAGCCTTTAGGCGTATAGGGCATGCAGGGCTAGACATATGTTTTATAGACTAATCGGCACTCCGTGGATGATGTGGTGAACATCACGCCGGCTGCCTTTACTTTCCACGATTTCACCTGGTACCCGATTTAGCTAGAGTTCCGTTACACCAAGGTTCAAAGCCATTCGCAGGCTATTTGGCAGCCAATAGCTTTGTTCTGATTTCGACAACAGAATGAGCTTCGAATCGTTCAGACAGCAATGGCAAACTACCAAGCATGCACCGATTGCTTGGGAAAACCAAAAAATTCCAGTTAATACTGTTGTCGTTTGTAAGGTCAAGTGAAGGACATAAAACCTACCTAAGCCCTCAAGTTGTACCAAGTACCATTATATTTTTCTAGACTTTTTTTCTTTCTTTCTAATTTAAACGGTACGATATAAATGTGTGGTTTATTTAATAAGAACCTTAAGTAGCAATCACCTGTTTGAAGTGAATCAAGGTAAGAAAGATGAGACATTTCTATCACATCGAGCGATATAACAGTATACTGACCACAATCAAAAAGTAAACGTGGAGTGTGACAGATCTAGACTATGTCAAAGTATAGATTGACAGGAAGCTGTGTAGAATATTTCAGGGTGCAAATCTGCAGAACGTATACAGACGTCTGAGGAAAGAAAAGCATTTATTACAATCCTCATTTAATTCATTCTACTAGCCTGACAGCAACGTGATTTCAGTCGGAAATACGTCAGCTAAGTGATGTTGTGTATTTTTGTTTACATCTGTAGTATTGATAGCGGCGGTATCCCAAAAAAAAAAAAAAAAAGAATTATTTCTAAATGTGTAATAACAGTCGATGGTATTATTTTGGGACAAGTACAAAAAATTTAATTATCTGGGCACATGGATAACATCAGATGGAAGATGCATTTCTGAGATAAGAAATAGAATTGGACAGGCAAAAACTGCATTTTATAAAATGAAGAACATCTTGTCCAGTTTATTTTTTTTGTCATTAAGACATTTTAAAAAAAAGTATTCTTGCTTGCTACATACATTCAGTTTTAATATATGGCTGTAAATCCTGAACAATCGGTAGGCAGGCCAAACAATTTCTAGAGGCCTCCACGATATGGTTTTACAGAAGAATGCTTAAAATACCTTAGACAGCCAAAAAGAGCAGCCACGAGGTTAGGAAATAGGCAGGAGCCCGAAGACAAATTATCACAGACATGAAGGAGACAATCATCATTTTTTTTTTGGCCGTGTTATGAGAATAGGGAAAATAGAACATGTTGTGACCACTGAAAAGATCTGTGGAAGGAAGGAGAGAGACAGACAACGAGAAAAGATTCTTGACAGTATTGTTGCAAGTCATGGAGGTGTGTCGGCACACGAACTGATACATGCTGCAGGAGATCGTGGATTATGGAGAGGCATGATCGCCCACGCCAGTCGGCAAGGCACCTGATGATGATGAATGTAGATTTATGTATAGTGCTGAGGAGGGCTTTCCAAACGCAACGTTAACTTCTCGCTTGTGTTTGTTAGAATGTGACGCTGACAGATTCTAAGTTTAGTTTGCTTGATATCTATTCTCCATATTTCAAAATAAACAGACTAGCGAAATGTGCACATAAATCTGAAGAAAGGAAAACGTCAGATAGATTTATCGAGCTGTCTCTTGGGGCTGCTACTTGTAGGTCGACTATCCTGAGAGCTAACAAAATAGGGCAGATTTCAGATACCCTGTTCAACCTCAGGAGAAGTTATAATTTAGGCGATTGTAACGGTGACACCAGCCCAGAGTAATCGGTGGTCCTGTGCGGGTAAGGACCAACATCGAGCTAACGCTGGCAAGCCAGCTCATCATCCTCATCATCGTGCGGCAGACCCTTTGCAGAACGTCAAGTTTATCCCAAACTATCTAAAAAAAACTCGCCATCTGTCCCACCTCATACACTTTCAAATTCAAGCAGTCACTGATATCATGTGCTCATCTTCACGTTGGTCGGCCCCTGCCCCTCATTCCTGGTAACATACCTTCTGCTTTTTTTTTAAAAAATTTTTTTTATCCGCCATTGCTCTTGCCAAAATATTTCAGTTTTTGAGACAAGATACCATTTATTAGCCAGATTTCCTGGATGTTCAAATCTATTACAATGTCAGTATTTATTCTCTTTTTTTGTCCGTGGTATTCTGAGAATATTTCTATAGCATTTTAACCCAAAGACACCGTTTTCATTCTTCATGACTTGGAGATAGTCCACGACACACATCCGTATGTTGCTACAGGGAAGAGGGAGATAGTCCACGACACACATCCGTATGTTGCTACAGGAAAGAGAAAGATAAGTCCACGACACACATCCGTATGTTGCTACAGGGCAGAGGGAGATAGTCCACGACACACATCCGTATGTTGCTACAGGGAAGAGGGAGAGATAGTCCACGACACACATCCGTATGTTGCTACAGGGCAGAGGGAGATAGTCCACGACACACATCCGTATGTTGCTACAGGGAAGAGGGAGATAGTCCACGACACACATCCGTATGTTGCTACAGGGC
>CAJHNH020007013.1:0-82500 GCA_905116865.2 Candidula unifasciata | reverse complement strand
CAAGTTTACGATCTTAGGCTACAAGGGTTAGATTTCCGCTGTATCCTGTTCAATTGTTTCGATAACGTTTTTAGAACCCATTCCTTCAAGACTGCCCCTGACCCTCCCCACACCCTTCCCATTTTTTCTCTCAACGTTCGCTGTAGAGTTTCTTTTGGAAGTTACCGTTTCTCTCGGTTCATTTGTTTCCCATAGCCTATTTGTTTCCTAGATTCTTTTTGTTTCCCACAGTCTATTTGTTTCCTAAATATTGTTTGTTTTCCACAGTCTATTTGTTTCCTAGAATCTTTTTGTTTCCTAGATATTGTTTGTTTCTCACAGTCTATTTGTTTCCTATAATCTATTTGTTTCCTAGACTTTGTTTGTTTCCCACAGTCTATTTGTTTCCTAGAATCTATTTGTTTCCTAAATATTGTTGGTTTCCCACTGTCTATTTGTTTCCTAAATATTGTTTGTTTTCCACAGTCTATTTGTTTCCTAGAATCTATTTGTTTCCTAGATATTGTTTGTTTCCCACAGTCTATTTGTTACCTATAATCTATTTGTTTCCTAGACTTTGTTTGTTTCCCACAGTCTATTTGTTTCCTAGAATCTATTGGTTTCCTAGATATTGTTTGTTTCCCAGTCTATTTGTTTCCTCAAAGTCTATTTGTTTCCCCCAAGTCTTTTTGTTTTTCAGTCTATTTGTTTTCTATAATCTTTTTATTTTCTACAGTTTATTTATTTCCTAGTCTATTTGTTTATTTGTTTCTATTTGTTTTCAACAGTCTATTGCCTACAGTTTATGTGTTTTGCATAGTCTATTTGTTTCCTGCTGTCTGTTTCCCACAGTCTGTTTGTCTCCCCAGAATGTATTTGTCTCCCACAGTCTATTTGTCTCCCACAGTCTATGTGTCTCCCACAGTCTATTTGTCTCCCCAGAATGTATTTGTTTCCTACACTCTATTTGTTTCATACAGTCTATTTGTCTCCCACAGTCTATTTGTCTCCCCAGAATGTATTTGTTTCCTAAAGTCTATTTGTTTCCTACAGTCTATTTGTTTCCTACAGTCTATTTGTTTCCTACAGTCCATTTGTTTCCCATATTTGGTTTCCCATCTGAGAATTTTTGTGTACTATTGTGTAAGTTGTTGTTGTTGTTGTTGTTGTTGTTGTTATCGATCCAGCGGCGCATGAGCTTTCGCCCTTTGGCCCAATGCCATGTAGTGGAATTTGCATGTTTTCACAAGCTGTTCTTTTCCTCCGTACAAGGTGTTCCACTTGTCTGGTCTCGGAGGGAGTAGCGTTCTTCTTGTCTCACTGAGTTTTGGGCACTCAAAGAGATGGTGTTCAACAGTTTCGTAGGGGTAGTTACATAGCTGGCACTCTGGGGAGTGTTGTGGCTGTATTCTGTTTAGGTTTCCATTGAGTGGAGTATGTTGCGTTCTAAGTCTGAAGATGGTGGCCTGGTCCCTTCTTGTTAGATGGTTAATGCTGTCATTAGGATCAGGGCCAGACATATGTCTATAAACCTCTCTTCCAGTGTCTCCCATGGCCCATCTGTTCAAGCAAGTCTCTTTGTTTATAGCTCTTATCAGTGTTTTTGCTGTCTGGAGGGTTGTCGCTGTAGGTGGTTGTTCTTGTGTTGCTCCTTTCTTTGCCAATCTGTCAGCTCTGTCATTACCTGGTGTGCCGGAGTGACCTGGAATCCACTGCATCACTATTCTGATGTTGTATGAGGTAATAAGCTGATCGGCATCCAGGATTATCTTGGCTATGTCAGTTCTGCAGCGTTCATTGCCCTCCAGAGCTTGAAGGGCAGACATTGAATCTGTGAAGATGACAATATTTTGGACCTTTGAGGGGTAAACATCCATTACAGTCTTTAGGTGGTATACTGCTGTTTCCAGTGCAATTATTTCAGCTTCATAGTTTGAACAGAATTCCCCGCATGCATCAAAAATCTCTTCAACAGATCCATCGGGATAACCTATGTAGATTCCGTAACCTGCTTTAATGGTAGCTTTAAATGCTGATCCATCAGTATAGACATGTATCCATTCTTGGGGGTAAGAATCAACGGTCTTTAGTGATGAGTTCATAAGAGCGATTGGGTCGGACTGTTTGGTTTCCCTCGCCTACCAATTTAGTTTGGACTTCTGGAGCTTTAAAGCGAGCATGTGGTGGTAGGTTTTTTGCAACATTCTGAATTCCTTGACGTCTTTCTGGGAGGTGGTATCTGTCCTGAATTTCATTAACACAGTGTAAAACCGATTTGTGCTTTATTCTTTGTTTGGGTTCCCAGTTTTCTACAAGATGTCTATTAGGATGGTTACGATTTTTCCTAACGCATCTTTCATAAATTTCTAAAGTGGCTTTTTCTCTCCGCAACCCGAGGGGTTCCACATTTGTATGGATTTCACATGCAGCAGTTGGTGTAGACTGCATAGCTCCGCAGATTAATCGGAGGGCATTATTTTTGTACTCTGTCAAGAGTCTCTAGGTTAGTTTTGGAGCAAGTTGTAAGCAGTGAGTTGTTGTACTCTATCACAGAGCGAACATATCCTAGGTATAAGCCCCTCAGAGTTTCCTTGTCTGATCCCCATGATGTACCTGCAAGTCTCTTTAATAACTGTAACCGCCTCAATGCCTTATTCCTGATGTTTTCAATATGGTTTTTGAGGCTGAGCTGCGGGTCAAGTGTGACTCCAAGGTATGTGGGATGCTCTTCTTTCATCACTTGGTGTTTGTCTAACCTCAGGTTAATATTCTTCCTTGCTACTTGGTGGCTTTTGGTAAAGATTGTGTAGACCGTCTTTGCACAGTTAACCTTGAGTTTCCATCTTTGGCAGTAATCATGCAGTCTTCTAAGGTCTCCATTCAGTCTTTGGGCTCCACTTTCCACATTTTCATGACTCTGCCATATTGCTAGGTCATCAGCGTACAAGGCTTTTTCGGCCTTGATTTGTTCTGGCAGGTCATTGATAAAGATTAGGAATAGTGTACAGCTCAATGATGAGCCTTGTGGCAAGCCCTCCTCCAAGACTTCTTTAGAAGAGATTGCGTTGTGCATCTTAGTCTGGATTGTTCTATCTATCAGGAAGTATTTCACCCAGTTATACAATCTGCCATGTATTCCTATGCTCATCATCTTCATCAGTAAGTAAGCTACATCTCAGAAGGTAGGCAGAACGTTGCCAACATATTTCTTGTAGGACCAAACATACCCTTTTCCCATGTGTGTTTCGGTGCCTAATTTGGGGAAGAGTTGGGGGGGTGGGGGGTGGGGTGGGGTGATAGACCCACTACCACCAAACAAACGTGTCGTAAAAGGTAAATATTTAGCGGCACTTTAATAAAACTCAGATTGCTCACCTGAGCGTCAAGGAGCCACCGTCTGTTTACATATCAGCCAGTTATGTTTCCGGAAAAAAAAAATCTCAAGTCTTTTAACATGACTAAAGTCAAGAAATAGACGAACAATTAGAACTTGCCCGCAACCCCCCCCCCCCCCCCCGCCCTCCCCCCCCCCCCCCCCCCGAGTTTACAGACACTGAATGTAAATAAGAAAGAAAAGAAAGTAACAGTACTAATAGAAATATTGTAAGTAATAAATGTGGCGTTTTCCCAATAGGCGAGTGAAGTATTTGGAATGGGATCTGACTGCAGAGTCGTTAAGTGTTGGACACTTTCTCGTCTTTGGCCCGTCGGACATATGGTGCTAGAGCTATCTTTATATAGACAATTTGGCACTCGAGGGGATGGTGCCGTCAAATTTGTGCCGGACGCCTTTACTTCCCATGTCGTTACTTTGTATTCGCTTCGATTCGAGACGATCTGGAAGCCAAAGTCAACTTCGAATACAAAAACAATTGGATTTGAACCTAGAACTTCAAATCGGCGGGCGAGCTTCTAGCCAGAACACTATTGCCGCTAGTTTTTAATATTCATTCATCGCCCTGTTGTAGCATCACATGTCACATAGGGCTTACTCTTTGGTGGAACATAGTCCAGGACATTCAGCTTCTTTCGTTAACGTTGGCAATAGGGTCTCTTTTGGCTGTCCCGACTTCCTCAGTCCTTCTATTTCATATTTACGATGTCCTGCACGTTTCTGTAGCACATTGTTTTTTTTTTTAAGTGTTGCATGCTGACCCCACGTACAACCCTCCTCCTTTCACATCCGGGTTTAGGACCGGCAATGGCGGAGATAAGTTTTTACAGCAAACTAGTAAAACATGAAGATGCTATTAAAGAACATGATGATCACAACCAAATAACGGAACTGTTTCTTTTTTCAAATTTTGTTGTGGTAAAGATAAGAATTATTTCAGGTTTTTTTTTTTTTTTTTTTTAAATCGATGTTTCTTTCTCTCAGGACAAGAGATACTGGTTTGTGTTAATGGGCAACTTTTTCTGCATGATTGGGTTCTACGTGCCCTTTGTCTACGTGCCAGACAGGGCCAAGCAGATAGGCATTGAGGAGGACAGCGCGGCGTTTCTCTTATCAATTATTGGTAAGTTTATCTGACTCTTCTTCATTGTCATCAGGTCTGGACAGGCAGCTAGGCGTTCTGCCGAGAGAGACCGAGCCCTATGGGATAAATCCGGATGTAATCTTTTTCTTCTTCTTCTTTGTTCACCAACTGTAAGCTCCAGGGTAAAGTCCAGGTTGTTCGTCCATTTGCACATTGGCTTTGTGCCAGGGCCTGAGTTTTGCGTGTACAACAGTTTTACTAGCGCATTTGTATGCAGTTGGTTGTTCCTTGCCACTCGGGCAGAGGCAGTCCTACTTCGAAGGAAGTCTCCAGTTAGTTGACTACTACGACACGCTTGCTAGGAAGGCAGTGGGTGTATTCTTGTTTCACTACAAATATACTCTTCCGTTTACTTCTCTAATACAGCCACAAGAACGATCGCTGCATACTTACCTCACTCATGCAGAAACTGTATGGTTTGACAGCTACCAGTCACTAGTTCGACGACCCTAGCTGCGCACGTTGACACTCAGTCGCGAAGCGACGAGGAGGACAATATTAAGTGGTATCCTCTCGAGTGTAATCGATACCTGCTAACTGCTAACGCTTACACATGTGAATTATTCATCTCTTGCCATTGCTGGTTTCCCATTTGCACCCAGGCTGGAATCAACATCCAGATTTACTCCGAAAGAACAAGTGTTTCTGGTCTTCCTGAGGACATGATCCCATCGTTTATCACGAGCTCTGTCGAGGTTTTTATTCCACGGATGCGTCGTTCGGTTCACCTGCGCAAATGTAAGGTGATCACTGTGGATCGTCGGTATTGCTGCGGAGTTCCTGCTAGGGGCGACGATATCGGCATGCAGCTGGCGGAATCTGAACTCTCTCAGCCCCAAGCAGTTGTATCTCTAACCACTTTCTGTCTCAGTGATTTCAGATTAAAAGCAGTAAATAAGTTTGTATAAAGTTTAGTCTGAAGACGTTCAACTGAGACAGTTTGGGACAGAAGGTAGTTCAACTAACCATTGAGATATAAGTATAACATCTGTCTGTGACAAAAGACAGCAACAGATTACATAATCTTTGCAATGACCAAGACACGCGTGGTGAGTTATTTTTAATTGAAAACGTTAGGGATAAAAGATAGCATTGCAATCAATCATCCTAACTGTGTGTAAAACATTGCCACGTCACCCATCGGGTATGGACTGAAATGTTCAAGCATAGCTCTAGAACCATATACACAAAACACCTAATGGAGTTGACATTTGTTATCCATGCCCCAATGAACTGTGAACTTGTCTCCGGTTTCTTCTTCTTCTTCAGCATTCCTAGCTCTTGAGGTTCACTGCTGCAGATATTACACGTTTCCACTCATCTTTCTGGTTGGTCTTTCCAGCTGGTGACACCGAGTGTATGTGGTTCTGTCTGGATATTATCTCCCCATTGTCTTCTTGGTCTGCCTCGTGGTCTACGACCATTCGACTCCCTTGTGCATACTGTTTTCCCCTCTTTGTCATTTTATATTCTCTCAATATGTCCAAGCCATTTTGGTATATTAGCCCTCATGATGCCAATGATCAGTGTGATTTAAACAGGTTATGAATTTCGTTGTTGCTTCTCATTCTCCATTCCCCGCTATTTGCGTCCAAAGCTTCGTTTTGTGCGTGTGTGTGTTGAAGTTTCGAACAGCGGATCAACATCATGGCACACGGGTAGTAACTCACGTCTGAGTCCAAAGGAGTTATTCCCAGTGCACAGGCTCTGTAGCACCAGCGAGGATCGTGAAATACTTTGGGTAGAATCTTAACTCCCATTTTTTGGCCGGGCAGCTCAGTTAGGCTACTCTTTTTGATTTCCAACCGCCAAGAGATTTTTCAGGTGCGCAACAATGCACACGGGCGTCCGATCTCACCACCCAGAGACCAGGAAAATTACTAGAAGTCCAAGTCCACGTTAAAAAATCCCAACCTTTACAGGAGATTGAACCCGGAACCTCTAGCACTCGAGGCGGACCGCAAGGCCTGTTTTCAGAAATATGTAGCAAGGCTTCATCTCTTCTAGCTGTGCTCCAGGTTTCTGAGCAATATCTAACAACGGACTTGTATATTTTTATATTTTGATCTTGGTGTTGCGAGATAGAGACTTTGACTTTAGCAGATGTCAAAGGGCAAAGTCTACTTGTCTCTATCCACCAGGGATCACCAACACTGTGGGCCGAGTACTAACCGGAGTGGTCATCAACTTCCTAAACATCGACTGTCTGCTGGTGACCAGCGTGGCCTTGGCCCTTGCCGGGGTCGTGACCGCTGCCTTCCCCCTGTGCCTCTCATACACAGCTCTGGCGACCTTGTCAGCCGTCTTTGGAGTTTGTGTAGGTCAGTTGTCCAACGTTTAATATCGTTACTTGTGTGTATATTTAGCATATTCTGTCTCTTTTTTAGATACATGCATCATCAACTCTTTTTGTTTCTCTCTACAGCTGCATATATCTCCCATCTGCTGTATCTCCCTAGATCCACATACTTCTCCCAACCACTATATCTCCCTACATTCACATACATCTCCCAACTGCTGTATCTCCCTAGATCTACATACTTCCCCCAACCACTATATCTCCCTACATTCACATACATCTCCCAACTGCTGTATCTCCATAGATCCACATACTTCCCCCAACCACTATATCTCCCTACATTCACATACATCTCCCATCTGCTGTATCTCCCTAGATCTACATACTTCCCCCAACCACTATATCTCCCTACATTCACATACGTCTCCCAACTGCTGTATCTCCCTAGAACCACATACTTCCCCCAACATTATATCTCCCTACATTCACATACATCTCCCAACTGCTGTATCTCCCTAGATCCACATACTTCCCCCAACCACTATATCTCCCTACATTCACATACGTCTCCCAACTGCTGTATCTCCCTAGATCCACATACTTCCCCCAACCACTATATTTTCCTACATTCACATACATCTCCCAACTGCTGTATCTCCCTAGATCTACATACATCCCCCAACCACTATATCTCCCTACATTCACATACATCTCCGATCTAGGCAGTCTCTCTAAAGCTGCATGCATTTCCTATCTACCGTGTCTTCCAATATCTGCATTTATCTCCTATCTACTGTATCTCCCTACTGTAACATGGAGACGTCATCACTTGTCTGTTAGGAGGTAGGATATTGCGCAAAGTTAGAATGGAACGAAATCATCACGCCTTAGCAACCTTGAAATTCCCCTTTCTAGAACCGTCATTTGTTATTAACAGATAAATATTTTGCAAATAAATAATCTAGAAATATTATATGATATAACTGTTGATGTGCCCTACCAAAGAGAACGTAGCAGTACTGGCTTTTTGGAAGTGTCAGTCTGGCCAGCTGTCAATTTAATTGCTATATTTAGGTGCAGAGCAAGATGATGCAATCCAGATGTAATTAGTAAATCCCACGCGGAGAACGTACATATTAAACAAGTTGAGCCTACAAGAATATTCTAGAAGCAGTCAAAGTGAGAAGAAAACAAATACCTAACATTCTAACATCTCAGTACAAATAATGAGAAAAAAACCACTTGAACAATCCTTCAGTCTACAAGACTTAGAAGAGGAGGGACTAGTAATATGGACCTCAAAAAAAGAGAATCATCAATCCTCGAGACTTAGAAGGGGATGAGCCAGTCACAAGGAGCCTCAAAGATAGACACTAGGTAAGAGACATGAGGCTAGACATTTAACTACAGAGACAACAGACATACATGGATCCATGGTTAACAGAGACACATAAGATAGTCGACGATTAAGCCGTTAGTACCAAAACAGCACTAGAAGCCAGGTGGCAGTTACAGACACTAGAGCCAGTTAGCAAAGTAATTAGAAATGAAAAACACAACGCGACCTTACAAGTATGTCACCATAGAGCAAAACAGCGGCCATTCAGAAAATCATTGATGTTGTTTGTGACACTACTGAGGTATCACAATAAAGACAGTAAATAAAAGGACAGTTGTTTCACGACATTGTATTTTTCAAGCATCAGAGAGACGGGAGAAGCATGCAGCTAGCAACAGGTCATTATCATCACCACTATCGACACGACCATCTTTATCATCGTCTATATTCTTTAATTGACTCTAAAGACGAACCTGTGTGTGACATCAACGTACATAAAGACCAGAACTGTCCTAGACTATAGCTGAATTTATCTGCTGCATCTCCCTACAGCTGCATATATCTCCCATCTACTGTACCTCCCTACAGTTGCATATATCTCCCATCTACTGTCTCTCCTTACATCTGAAAATATCTCCCATCTAATGTATCTCCTTACATCTGCATATATCTCCCATCTACTGTATTTTTCTACAGCTGCTTATATCACCCATATATTGTTTCTCCTTACATCTGCAAATATCTCCAATCTACTGTATCTCTTTACATCTGCAAATATCTCCCAACTACTGTATCTCCCTACATCTGCATATATCTCCCATCTACTGTATCTCCCTACAGCTGCATACATCTCCCATCAACTGTATCTCCCTACAACTGCATATATCTCCCATCTACTGTATCTCCCTACATCTGCAAATATCTACCATCTACTGTATCTCCCTACAGCTGCATACATCTCCCATCAACTGTATCTCCCTACAGCTGCATATACCTCCCATCTACTTTATCTCCTTACATCTGCAAAAATCTACCATCTACTGTATCTTCCTACAGCTGCATATACAGTAGAACCTCGCTTAAATAGCACCTCTCATAACAAATAATTCTCATAACGAGCAAAGCAAACTGTAAAAGAATGACTCGCTTAACGAGCGATGTTTCGCATAACCAGTGGTGAGAAGAGGGAAAGTCCCGGATTTTGCGCATGTTTTCTGGTCTGTTAGTCTGGTAGTCTTAGTTTCAGCTTCATAGCAAACGGGTCACCCTATCTTTGCTCCGCTCCTGTGCCAACGAAAAACACACAGAATGTTTATCACAGTCCCTTGGGGAAAGATTGGCAGACTGCTGTCTCAGCATATCTAGCAAACATATGCATTAAAGCACACGGTAGCCATCCGAAGTGCTAGCACAAACAGTCCGACACTAGAAATTCAGTTCATCATTGATGGTAGCATAAGTCACCAACAAATCAGCAGTTGCCCACGCGATCAATTTTAATCACATACGGGCACTACTAACATTGCGACGACACGCATCGCGCCATTTTCTGAATTTACAATTCAAACCACCACGTTGGTCACAGTCGAAAAAAACATTCCAAATGAAATCCCCAGCTCAGAGTGTCACGCCATGCATTCAGCTCAGAAGCTAGGCGACGAAACCGTATTCAGTCTAAAAACGGAGCAAAAATGCATCGGCCACCGTCCGGCGGAAGCAAAAAATTTGCCTTGGCTCCAAACAGTGCTCCTGCCTAGCGACCATTTTGACCGGAAGGTTGCTCATGTTACATCAGTCTGTGTTTAGCAATCGTAGTGTCGCTTGTGATCACACATTTTCTCAAACTTGTGTTATATTGTGATATATGTATATGAATCCTCCAGACCTACAGATGACGTCCCTGAAGAATTTAAGTTCATCAAGATCCAATTTCTGCCTTCCAATACTATTCCATTACTCCAACCCATGGACCAGCAAGTTATTTCTAACTTTAAGAAGCTCTACATTAAAGCACTCTTCGAGCATTGTTTTCAGGTGACTGAAGGAACCAGCCTTACTCTCAAAGAGTTTTGGAAACATCACTTCCACATCGTTGCCTGCCTCAAGATGATCGACACGGCGGAGGAAGGGGTTACCAAGACAACCCTAACTTCTGCTTGGAAGAAGCTTTGACCGGAGAGCGTTGTCGATTTGTGACTTTAAGGGGTTAGAGACAGAACCTGTGGAACCTGTAGTCAACGAGATAGTGTCTTTGGTCACTATCATGGGATTGTAAGTGAATAACGGTGATATCGAAGAGCTTGTGGAAGAGTACAGCCAAGAGCTGACCACCCAAGAGCTTATGTAGCTGTATTGTATTTCACAGCAAGAAGTTTTGGAGGAGAATTTGTCAGAGGAGGAGGAGGAGGTAACAGAAAAGCAACAATTTTGTGGCGAAATAAGAGAAATACTGAAAGCATGGCAAACTGTTGCATCCTAAATTGAGAAGCATCACCCTAATAAGGAAGTAACTATGCGCGTGGCAAATTTATTTAATGACAATGCTGTGTCGCATTTTCGCCAAATTTTGAAGCGTCGGCAAAAACAAATGTCTCTAAACATTTTTCTAGTAAAAAAAAATATTAGCAGTATCATAATTATTTCAACTTTGTTTTTCTGCAAATTGAATTCGTATTTCAGGTGGGTTCGTTCCGCGTTTGAAGAAAAGATAAAGATATTTCACTCTCCTTAACAATATGTAAATAATTTTCTTCGAATAAGCGTAATACATAGCATTTCGTGATTTTTTTTTTTTTTTTTTTCAACATGGAACGCATTATCGTTTTTTACATTAATTTATATGGGAAAAATTGTTTCGCATAACGAGTGTTTCGCTCAACGAGTATGATTCTGGAACGAATTTTGCTTGATAAGCGAGGTTCCACTGTATCTCCCTTCTACTGTATCTCCTTACAGCTGCATACATCTCCCATCAACTGTATCTCCCTATAGCTGCATACATCTCCCATCTGCTGTATCTCCCTGCAGCTGCATATATCTCCCTTTGCTCCGTGCTTCTGTGTGAACTACTTGGTGTGGAGAACCTAACCAACGCCTTCGGGTTCGTCATCTTGTTCAGGGGCGTGGCCTGTATTATGGGGCCACCAATCGCAGGTCAGTTGTTGTCTTTGTCGTATCTGATGTACAACAGAAAACCTAATCAACCATGTGTCTTTGCAATAAGTGTGTGTGTAAGGAGCGATCAAGTGAAATGCGCTCAATAGCTGTATTACAAATGCATAAAAGAAACTCAGACAAATCTGGTAGCATTTTAAAAAAAAGCATTTATTTTTGTGCATTTCTATAAGTGTTAGAGCATCAGAGTCTTTGGGGTCTGGATTTTAGCAGCATTAATTACCCCCCCCCCCCCCCCCCGTCATATCATAAACACCCCCACCACATAGAACAGGCCGTGCGACCGGTCGTGGAATGAATGAGACGGGAAGTAACTCTCTCTCAGTGCGCACATAAAGAGGAGTTGTTCTGTCCCCCCCCCCCCCCCCCCCCCCCCCCCCCCCCGCTCCCAAACATTCCCAAGAATTTTTTTTCTAAGAAAAAAAAAGTTGAAAAAAAGGGGAAAAGGGGCGGGGGGGGGCATAACAACTCATTTTTGTGTGCGCACTGAGAGAGAGTTACTTCCCGTCTCATTCATTCCGCGGCCTGTCGCACAGCCGTTCTATGTTGTGGGGGTGTTTATGATATGACTTCTTTCAGCGTTCGCTCGCCATATATAATGTTTGAGTGAGGTTGTGTTGTTGTTAGTCTCAGGCCAATGTTTACAAGTAAGAAGTACTGCAGGGGGAAGCGCCGTAGTCTTGATGGTTCCTGAGTATCGAAACTGGTATGTTTTTGTATCTCTACGTTCCTTGGCGGAGGTTTTCGCTCCAGAAAAAAGAAGCGAGCGCTAAGGAAAGTAGAAATATAAATAAACGTCAGTTTCGCTATTCACGAACCGTCGAGAAAGAAGCACAACCTGCCAATAATCTTGAACGTGAGCGGTGACAACACGAGAACAGAGAGAACGGCTAAACGGTTAAAAACATTACACCCCTACAACATACAACAGGCCCTGTCACCGGCTGCGGCATAAATGGTTCGGGAAGTAACTCTCGTCGTGCCGACAGTATTGTAATAAGAATGCAGGAAACTCATCTGCGTGGTTGGGATAGCATTTAGCTCCCTAACATTTGGGATTTGTTTTAGGGCGTGGGGGGGGGGGGAGGGGGATGGGGTGACACCTGTAGGAGTATGTAGCTAACATTTTTATATCAAACTGTGCGTCTTGATCATGGATTTCCTCTGTCATTTTTTCCCCCCAGTGATCTCTTGTCATGCGCTTAATTCCCTGTGCGCCATAAACTGGGATGTCATCTCAAGGTCTCCTAGGTTTCTCCAAAGCTTAGTTGTCAGGTCTACTGGGTGGGGCCACTTGTGGCTTCCCAGCTCCGCCAAGAGAGGATAGTCATCCAAGACATGTTCTGGAGTCTGTTCAGCGTGAAGACACTGGCAGAAAGTTTTTTGGTCTATATATAATTTATATAACTTTTCGCTGTGTCTGTTGTGCCCTATGCATACGCAAAACATTTTGACTTGATCTTTTTTGTTTAGGTGATCGGGGAAATCGTTTTCGTTATTATATTTTGTTTTTGAGTTTATTTATGATTTTCTCTTTTGAGGGATATGAATCCTGGAAAATATAGTAGATGGTAGATTTGTAGTTTGCTGCTGCCTTCCATGGCTAAGGCATCCGCGCTTTCGTTGCGTTTGATGCCACAACAGCTTGGAATCCACTGCAGGAAGGTTTCTGGTCTTTCTGACCACTCAGCAAGTTCATTTTGTTCGGCATTGTGTGTGCTATCAGTAATGTTGGCCTGTAGTGTGCTATCAGTAATGTTGGCCTGTAGTGTGCTATCAGTAATGTTGGCCTCTATACCCTGTAGTGTGCTATCAGTAATGTTGTCCTCTAGAGCCTGTAGTGTGCTATCAGTAATGTTGGCCTCTATACCCTGTAGTGTGCTATCAGTAATGTTGGCCTCTATACCCTGTAGTGTGCTATCAGTAATGTTGGCCTCTATACCCTGTAGTGTGCTATCAGTAATGTTGGCCTCTATACCCTGTAGTGTGCTATCAGTAATGTTGGCCTCTATACCCTGTAGTGTGCTATCAGTAATGTTGGCCTCTATACCCTGTAGTGTGCTATCAGTAATGTTGGCCTCTATACCCTGTAGTGTGCTATCAGTAATGTTGGCCTGTAGTGTGCTATCAGTAATGTTGGCCTCTAGAGCATGTAGTGTGCTATCAGTAATGTTGGCCTGTAGTGTGCTATCAGTAATGTTGGCCTGTAGTGTGCTATCATAATGTTGTCCTCTAGAGTCTGTAGAGTGCTATCAGTAATGTTGGCCTCTAGAGCCTGTAGAGTGCTATCAGTAATGTTGGCCTCTAGAGCCTGTAGTGTGCTATCAGTAATGTTGTCCTCTAGAGCCTGTTGTGTGCTATCAGTAATGTTGGCCTCTAGAGCCTGTATGACTGACAGTGAATTACTCTGTCCCACAGGAGCATTGATCGACGCCACAGGCATCTTTGACCCGTCCTTCTACATCGGGGGCGGCTTTATCGTCCTGGGAGCCGTGTCCCACGCTTTGTTATTGATTCCTTGCTGCCGTAGAAAGACAAGCAGATCTGTGTAGATCGACTTCCATACACAGCCACCATCAGAACCATCTTGACAGAGATTAAGCTAAAGTTCATCACTTTTGATAAAAATAAAATTTAGCCTTTTGGCCGTTGTATGTAGCAATAAAAGAACTGTTGTGCTCCTAGTTTAGGTGGAAGTCGTAAATATATCTACTGTTGTTGGTTGTGTTACTGCCATTATTGGGCTTTTTGTTGTAATTACTGTATGAATTTATAAGTGATATGATAACAGTCTGAGGTTAACACCAGCGTATACAGAATTATCAGCTACACACACACACACACACATACAAACACACACACACACACACACAACACACTGCGATATTCGTCGCTTTTGGCCCAAAACATTCGACTTCTAGAAATCCCTAATTAACTGCCCTTGGCGACATGTTTATTGAGCGATAGTAGTTATGCTGTGCAAAATAACTGTCTCTCCAAAACCACCAATTTATCTTTCAAAGTGATAGCGTCGAACTGTGTAACAAAGAGGGATTAGAATCACAGATGTTAAGGCCATGGAACAAAGTCTGGACATTGTTTTAGGGATTTTGTGTTGCCCATGTAGAATGATCCCTTTCGGGTAGCCTTGTTTACTCTTAAGGAAAGGTAACAGCAACACGTTTGTAGCACAACGCACTGCAGACGTCGCGGAATCAGAAGAGCATTGCTGTCTGTCCGGTTCTCTTCCCTCCTAGACCAGCTGCCAATAAAGAGTAAAGGCCGGCTCCTCTTACTGTAACTTAACGCTTTCTGGTTGCAAATTCTCTTTCTAAGGAAGCTGTCGTGGTGTAGTAGCTAGACGCTGTCATGCGGGCTCCTAAGATTGTGAGCTTAAATCTGCATCGAGTCTGATTTTTTCCTTCACAAAATGACCTTAACTCCTAGGTCGACCCAGCCTTAAATGTGTACCAGGAAAGGTCATGGGAAGAAACTGCGACCGGTGTGATTTGCAAAGTGTCACTGTTCGGAGGTGGACACCCCAGGTACAAATCCCCTGAAACGCAGTTCAACCATAAAGTTTTATTGGGCCCTTGAGGGTTTCGGAGTGACCACTTGCTCCTTCTTCTCCTGTCTCATTTTTGGATCCATTAGTGGATATTATCAGGTTATCAGTTTCAATGTTTCTCATGTACTTCTCTCCTATGGTCCTTAATTAGTGGATCAGTGTTTTGTGAAATCTGTTTTGCCAGTCTTGTGTCTACATATGATGGTTTCAATTCCCGTGGTGGTATCGGAAGGTTATATCTCTTTCTTAATTCAGGTGTCCTTGCTAGTTCCTTATTAGTTTTCAGTTCTATTACAGCATTCCATCCTGCTGGCCTATGACTGTTTCTTTCTCACACCCAATGTAACTTTTTTGTATTGGTGTTAAAAGCGTCACATGCTGGATGATCATGACTGTGTGTGGTCTGAAGCCAGTAATTGTATATTAATTGCTTTCTTCTCAGATGTAGCAGTGTTGTATCTAGCGTTACTTCCATTGCTTCTCTTGGTCTGTCTTTACCTGCACCTATAATGGTGGCCAGTGCTTGGCACTGTATACCGTCTAGTTTACTTTTTGTGCAATCAGTTGCTGAGTCCTAGACAATACTTCCATATTCTAGTTTCCCTCTCAGGAAAGCTTGATAAAATTGCAGAAAAGATGCCTTGATGAGCTCCCAATCCAGTGCCTTTAATTATCTTTAAAAATTTGCTAATTCTTTCATATGTGTCACAGTTGTTTCAGTATGTTTGCCCCAGTTCAGCTGTTCATCCAAAATCATTCCTAGAAACCGTGTGCTCGTTAGTTTTTAGATTGGTCTTCTAGTACTTCTAATTGTAATAATATCATTGTTACAGCAGCGCAGTCTTTTATAGTTGAATACCATGCTCACTGTTTTGCTTGTATTTTTGTTTTTTAGAAAAAAAAAAGGGGGGGGGGCGGGACCCCGTTTAATGATCTAGCTAGTAACAATACTGCGGGAATACCCAATGTGGAGTGACGGCGATTGTGATAACATAACATAACATAACATAACATTACTGACTTCTTTTTGTAATCTGTTTCTTGACGTCTTCACTGACTTATCCCATGTGAATATTGAACAGTCATCTGCAAACTATGTCAGGCTTACCCTTGGGTCTTTATTTACCTTGTTAAGATCATTAACCAGTATTGAAAATATTGTTGGTGACAAGACCGCACCAGAGAGAAGTCCCTTCTACTGTATATACATATTTCATTTTTTTTTTTTTTTTTTAACGATCACTGTGAATGTCATTTTCTCCAAGAAGCGCTCAGTGTACCTATTTACTCGACCACCTAATCTTAGTCGTATGTCTCCGGCCTTATACAGGACTGCTTGTCGCCAGTTCTGATGATAAGCTTGATCTATGCCTAAAAAATACTGCTTAGGTTTTATTTCCTTTTCTGAATCCTCTTTTCACTTGGTCCTCTAGTTTAATTATTTGGTCCACTGTAGACCTATTGGCTCGAAATCCAGACTGGATTATACATAATCCGTTATTTTTCTCCTTGTGGAAAGTAATCCTCTTCTGTATGACAAGTTCCAGGATTGATCCCAGTGGGAATAAATGTGGCTTGATCCTGATGCCTGGACATTTCACCTTCTCTCCATATCTCTTTGAATAATTCCGTAATTTGCTTCAAGGGTTTTCCTGGTAACATTTTCATTTTTGTGTAGATAAGAATGTCCGCTTCTGTTGCAGTGTTAGATTTGTTACTTATAGCACTTCCAACTTCTTCTACTGCTATATCCACGTATAATTAGTGTCCTACTGTTTTTAAATATTTAAGCTTGCCATTTAGTCAAATTCTTCTCTTCTCCCTCTCTCTATCTATCTCTCTATCTATCTCTCTCTCTATCTCTCTCTCTCTCTCTCTCCCGCTCGCTCTCTCTTCCTCGCCTAATCTCTCATTAGAGCAAACTTCTAGAAGTACGTTCGAAAAACATCTGATTTCTCTTGGTTAGTTATTGCTAGTATGGGCATTTTTATTATGGGAATCCTAAATCTCTTCTTATCTCATTTAATAGCCCCCCCCCCCCCCCCCCCCCCCCCCTTTTTTCCCCCCTTTTTTTTTATTCCACATCTCGTTTGCTGGGGTATTTGGTGTCAGTTTGGGACAAAATCTTTTCCAGTGTGCCTCATTGGCCTCTTTGACAACTCAGTTGACTTCATTTCTGGGGTTCTTATGTGCTTTAAAATATTCTTGGGTTCTGATTTTTCTATACCTTTGAAGTACTTGTTTCCTGTCTTCTCGCCATTCTATGACACGGTCGTTCCACCAAGAGACTGCGCCCCTGTTCCAGGTCTTGGTGGTCACAGCTGGGGGTTGACTCCTTTGTTCCTTCCTTTCTTCCTAAAGCTGATCTGGCATGTTCTGGTTAGGTATGGAAACACGAGGGCGAACTTTATTAAGAAAGGTCAAAGGTGCTCACATGGATGACATCCAAACAGTGGCATTCCTAGGTCAAGTGGAAGCGGGTACAAACGTCCTGTCATCCCCCCCCCCCCACCCCAACCCACTCTCCTACATACATACATACACATTCCCCCGTGTGGGTTCCGGGGCCCCATTGTTGGGGAAAACAAGAATAGACCCACAGCCTCCCCAAAAGCATTTTGTAGGAGTCGACTAATTGGGGAGCTTCCTTTGAAGTCGGAGGGCATCTGCCGGAGAGGCAAGGAACCAACAGTCTGTATTCAAGAGAATGAGATCTGTAAAACTGATGCACACGCAACACTCAGGTTCTGGAGAAGGAATGCAGTTCAGAAGTGGACGAGCAACCAGAACTTTCCGCCAGAGTGTACAGCTGGTGAACGCGAAGAAGAAGAAGAAGATACATACATACACGCACAAACACACTCACGCGCATGTTTTTAAGATTAAAAAGACATAATTAGGCCTTTTTACCCCATACCCCCTCCCACCCCCCCCCTCCCCCCTTCCTCATCCCATTGGTAATGACAAATGTTGTACCGCCCCCCTCCCCACTCAAGCCCCTTTCTACGCCACTGGATCCACGAGAAGATAGCATATGATATAACTAAATGGGGTTCTAGATTGTGATCCCTATATTACTTTGGCCGGTGAATGACTCAGAGGAGAAACACAAACTGTTTATAAATTTAAATGTAACATATAAATATACAAACATACGAACAGACTATTTATAAATATAATATAAAATTATCAACAAATGCCAACACGTGATTTCTAAATATAAATGTAACGAATAATTATGCAAACGTGCCAGCACGGCATTTATCAATACCTGAACACATTCTGCTGGACTGCCAGTGTACTTATCACGACCAAGAGAAACTTGGCCTCAATATCAAAGTGTGCACAGCAAACTGTAAAGTACAACAAAGGACCTGCAGTTGACACGCGAATTTATAGAGGCAGCCCAACTAAGGGTCTGAACTGAGTGTACGAAAAAGAAAGAAAAGAGAGAACTTAATATGCACTAATAGTATCCTTGATATACAAACACTAATACTTTAACAGCAGAGAATGTATATAAATGGCCCCTGGTCCGCTTACACAATTATTTAGGGATTGTACAACTTTCTGAAAAAGAAACAGGAAGGTGTTTATTTTATAACAATCGTGCCAACATATAATGCTAATTATGGAGAGACAATTATTAATGCAACAGGTGTGACAATAACGTATATGCCAAATCACAGTATTTATAGAAACAAAAATAATATTCATTGGCATATCATGTCACTAAAGTAAGTGAAGAACCCTTTTCCACGCCTTTAAGTGTATTGGGTATATAGGGCTAGACAAATCTTGTATAACCCAATCTGCACAAAATGGGTGATGTGGTCAGCATCACGCCGGCCGCCGTTACTTTCCAGGACTCACACTTTACCCACTCAAGGCTGGGTCGACCTGGGAGCCAAGGTCCCCATTTTGTTGAGCTTTTTATGCAAATTTCTCTGGAATTGCTTGTATTAGCTTGACTGCAGTCACCCCGATATTGTCACCACAGCTGATTGGACAGTCCCCTATGTCAAGGAGTGCAAGTGGTTTCTCTTCCAGTGTATTTTGGTGTGGCATATATCTGTCTGTTGGTGCGCAGTCGGCTGCTTGTTGATGAGCAATTGCCCGGTGTACAGTACTGGTCATGTTTTCATCATTTTGTCTTTTTTTTTATGTTTTTTTTTTTTTTGATAATTTTTTTTTTGGGGTAATTTTTATTTTTTGGAATTTTTGTTTTGTTTTTTTGTAAATTAAATATAAATTGTGTTTTTCAATAAATGTCAATTGTACACTTTGGCTATGTGAACTCTGTGCAATCGCAGGAATTGCCAATTGGGGTACTGGAGGGGGGTGGGTCGGGGGGGGGGGGGGAGGTGGGGCTTAAAACTGCCAATTATTCTAGATCAGGGTTTTTCAACTGGCGGCCAGCGAGCCAAATCTACTTGGCAAAATTGAATGCTTGTCATCTCTTTGAGACCAGCAGTATATAAACAGAATGATGTGTCTGTAAGGAAACGTCGCAACTTTCCAGCCATGTTCCTTGTCGTACGTGTATGTAAACCGGAGGCGGCAAAGATGAAGACTCCTGCAACCAGAGGCGGCAAAGATGAAGACTGTTGACGCGCATTAAACACGTCATAAGAGGCGTCTAGCCCGCGCTGTTTCGAAGCGCTGTAGAAATAGAAACACCCCCCCCCCTTTTTTTCTTCCCAAATCTTTTACCTCCTTGGACATTTTTTCAATATCTCCCGTGACGTCATGGGAAAAGTTAAAAATATCGTACCGCCATTTTGCCAACACATTTGGGGTATTCCCGAAACTATTTGTATAAGAGCTTGAGTGTTGTTTTCTTTCCGACTAGAAGGAAGTTGTGAAACTCGCATACCTGTGAGGCCAGCTCACTTACAGTTGATCGCATAAACGCGTCTAATAATTGCTGTAAGTATTCTAGAGTTATGATAACATTACACAAGATATACATTTTTACTCACCATAAAGTATATGTCAGGAAATCTAGGTAGCCGGCCTAAAAACATTGCTCAATTATGGATTCTTGTCGATTAGAACTTTCTCCGAGAACAAGCCAGGAACAAACCTTATTGACTGGGAACTTTAGATAAGAATCAAAAATATTTACCATTCACATAATAAACGAAATTCATTTTACACATTTCTTACAATATAATCCATTTTCAGCGTGTCCTGTTAGCACATTACGTAAGCGACAGAGTAAGTTGATCAGGGACTGGGCTACAGTACAACAGCGATCTATAGGCCTACTATCTATTGCCTGTCAGCTTGGTTAGAGATGACTGAGCTACTGCATAATAGTGTCAGTAGTCGGTGGTGCTTGTTTATTGTCGGCTTGGTCAGAGATGAGCGAGCTACCCTATAATAACTGTATCGGTATTGCCTGTTCGCTGTTATGCGTTAAGAACCGACTTCAATAAACTCGACAGGGACTGACCAGCTGGCGCTGCAGAATCAGATCTACAACAAATGGTTCATGACACCCTCCCCCCCCCCCCCAGTGGTATTATATATGTACAGATGGCTCTGTGTTGAGACTGTAAAGGTGAACGGACCTCGCTTAGTGCAGCAAAACTCCCAAAAAGGTACGTGTGGCGAGTCGTTCGCTTTATTTTACCGAATGCTCTATGTCCAGTCAACAGAAGATAATATAACATTTTTCTTCCTCTGATCTGTACAAGACAGATAATGACAAACAGAAAATACCGTTGCTTAAAGGTTGACTTGGCTATCACTGCCCGAGAGGTTAGTTGAGTTTAAAAGTCACAGGACAAGACCCCACAAGTAGACCGTATCTAGAGGGGATCTCAAACAGTGAAACACCCTAACCAATCTACAAGTAGACAGTATCTAGAGGGGATCTCAAACAGTGAAACATCCTAACGAATCTACAAGTAGCCAGTATCCAGAGGGATCTCAACCAGTAAAACACCCTAACCAATCTACAAGTAGACAGTATCAAGAGGGGATCTCAAACAGTGAAACACCCTAACGAATCTACAAGTAGACAGTATCTAGAGGGGATCTCAAACAGTGAAACATTCTAACAAATCCACAAGTCGACAGTATCCAGAGGGATCTCAAACAGTGAAACACCCTAACGAATCTACAAGTAGACAGTATCCAGAGGGATCTCAAACAGTAAAACACCCTAACCAATCTACAAGTAGACAGTATCCAGAGGGGATCTCAAACAGTGAAACACCCTAACGAAACTACAAGTAGACAGTATCTAGAGGGGATCTCAAACAGTGAAACATCCTAACCAATCTACAAGTAGACAGTATCTAGAGGGGATCTCAAACAGTGAAACATCCTAACGAATCTACAAGTAGACAGTATCCAGAGGGGATCTCAAACAGTGAAACACCCTAACGAATCTACAAGTAGACAATATCCAGAGGGGATCTCAAACAGTGAAACACCCTAACGAATCTACAAGTAGACAATATCTAGAGGGGATCTCAAACAGTGAAACATTCAAGCGAATCTGCAAGTAGACAGTATCCAGAGGGATCTCAAACAGTGAAACATCCTAACGAATCTACAAGTAGACAGTATCTAGAGGGGATCTCAAACAGTGAAACATCCTAACGAATCTACAAGTAGACAGTATCCAGAGGGATCTCAAACAGTGAAACATCCTAACGAATCTACAAGTAGACAGTATCTAGAGGGGATCTCAAACAGTGAAACACCCTAACGAATCTACAAGTAGACAGTATCCAGAGGGGATCTCAAACAGTGAAATACCCAAACGAATCTACAAGTAGACAGTATCCAGAAGAGATCTCAAACAGTGAAACATCCTAACGAATCTACAAGTAGACAGTATCTAGAGGGGATCTCAAACAGTGAAACATCCTAACGAATCTACAAGTAGACAGTATCCAGAGGGATCTCAAACAGTGAAACATTCTAACGAATCTACAAGTAGACAGTATCCAGAGGGATCTCAAACAGTGAAACATCCTAACGAATCTACAAGTAGACAGTATCTAGAGGGGATCTCAAACAGTGAAACACCCTAACGAATCTACAAGTAGACAGTATCCAGAGGGGATCTCAAACAGTGAAATACCCAAACGAATCTACAAGTAGACAGTATCCAGAAGAGATCTCAAACAGTGAAACATCCTAACGAATCTACAAGTAGACAGTATCTAGAGGGGATCTCAAACAGTGAAACATCCTAACGAATCTACAAGTAGACAGTATCCAGAGGGATCTCAAACAGTGAAACATTCTAACAAATCTACAAGAAGACAGTTTTCAGAGGGGATCTCAAACAGTGAAACATCCTAACGAATCTACAAGTCGACAGTATCCAGAGATATCTCAAACAGTGAAACATCCTAACGAATCTACAAGTAGACAGTATCCAGAGGGGATCTCAAACAGTGAAACACCCTAACGAATCTACAAGTAGACAGTATCCAGAGGGGATCTCAAACAGTGAAGCAACCTAACAAATCCACAAGTCGACAGTATCCAGAGGGATCTCAAACAGTGAAACATCCTAACGAATCTACAAGTAGACAGTATCCATAGGGATCTCAAACACTGAAACATCCTACAAGATAATATTATCTCCCAGCCAAGCTGGTTGAAAAAAAAAGAGGTTGCAGTGTTCTCCCACATCTGATTCCCTACTGGTATATGTTTAGTATACGTATATGTGCTAAAACATAATAACTACAGATCATTGACAATCAATGCTTTAAGTTAAAATTAACTTCACAGGACAGGAAGAATAATCACCATAAAATCATGTGTAATGAAACTGGATCATAAAACTTAATCATGGGACAGGAGAGATCATATTGGATGCGCAAGGGGTGTGATTGTAAACTCATCTGTTGTTCTGACTTAGGAGCTTGCTTTTGCAACCACGTGCGAGACACACCTCTGGGTATGCTGCTGACTCTTCTAAGCCATTCTAGACAATTCCCTGCCCTTACAACTCCACTTGGAACTAGAACAAATGAGCAGTCCCTGTAGAACTATTACCGAATCCCGCACTGCCTGTAGTCATCATTTTTTGTCTATTAAACTACGCAAACAAATCATGGAGTGGGATGGAATACATGTTCACATTCTTGTGTGGTATAGAGGTGTATTGTTTACTGAAGAGAATCTATACTGCTGATGGCTGAAGTATTCCATAAACATCAGTTTCTGGGATATTTCCTTGCACAAGAGTTTACCATATCTTCCAAAGAGAAAACATTCATCCTACATTTACATTAGTACTCCTTTAAAAAGTTAACATGTTTAAACACACAATCACATTTCACAATGTATTTCAACAACACGTTTTCACATTACATAAAATGGTATGATGGAGTGAATTTACATTATGTGAAACTCATAGTTTGTGAGTTGAGAAGCTTTGGAAATTCATTTTCTTCTTCTTTGGTTCAATTGAAATAGATTATCTATATCTGCAATGTTGTCTCTAATATGAAATTCACTCAGCGACCCGTCAAGTTTGGCTTGCACCGATGTTTCTCTTGGCCAAAAGTGTTGCCTTGATATGTTGTATATGGGAGCAGTCTTGGAGGACGCGATCTGTTCTCTCCGCTGCCAATACACGTGCACATGGCTTATTCATCAGTCTTAAATTTTGTGCAGATGTTTTTGCGAAGCCGATTGTGTCCTGTTCTAAGGCCTAGAATAATGTCCGTAAATATGTCCATAATCTGGTAATCCTTTTCTGCCGGTTTTGATATATTTCTGGTTGATTTGATTCTTCTCTTCTTCTGTTGATAAGAGACTGGTACGTCCGGTTGTTCTTCATTTCCACCTTCCTTTGCTAGTTTATCTCTCTCCCATTTCAAGGAAGTCTACAGTGGGATTGTATCCATTGTATAGCTAGCTACCTTACATCGGTTGCCCAGTTTGGAGAACAGTGTCTGTATACGAGGTAATTTTCCAGCTTGAAGTGCCTGAAGTACCGCTCTTGCTTCTGTTAGGAATACCACGGTTGTGAAAATATGAATGTTATTTAGCAGTTTCTCTGCTGCTGTCGTGATGGCTTGAACTTCTGCATTATAGTTGTGACAGTGCTTTCCTCTAGGTATTTTAGCTGGATTTATGGTGGTATTCGGATGCTCAGTGTACGCCCCTGCTCCTGGTTTGAAAATGAACGGGATTATAAATATTACAATCAATATACCTGGGTTCTGGTAGTGCATGTTTTAACAAAATCATTGGTGACAATTGGTTTTCGTTCATGGAGAAGGAGGAAGGAAAAGCAATAAAAATGATTTATCTAATAATAATTGTTATGTATCAGATCATCATCATGTGCCCTGTCAACTGGCGTAGGTGTTTATATGTCTCCACAAATTACGATCCCTGGTAGCTCTTTTAATGATATCCCATGCCATCGTTACAGCCCATTCAGCATCATCTCTCTTGGTCTGCCTCTACCCCCTTTTCTACTGATCTTTCCAGTTTCTAATTATGTAGCCAAAGAACATTGTCTCTTTCTTATTGTTGTATAGAGATCTACTTTCATTAGTCTCTTTCAAGCAATCATTGTTAGTTACTCTGGCCGTTCAAGGTATTCGTAACATTCGTCTAAGAAACCACATCTGTGTTGCTTCAAAATTCTTCCTAATTTGTTCACTGACATTCCACGATTCGCTGCCATACAGCAGAAGAGGATCTAAGTAACATTTTAGCAACCTCTTTATGTATCAGATACATAACTGTAACAACTTTGATGTACATTCCAAGACACGGCTGAGATGTTTATAATGGTAGTTGCAGATTCGCCTTGAATTCCAAGACTGAGTGCTGGTTGTCGCAACTGAACTCTGACCAGTGCTTCGGCACACGAAAGTTCAAGTCACAGGCATCAAATATGGCCTCAGAGGTATTGATTGTAATGTTGTTATTTAGTGCCTCTTTCTTTGTTCTGTGTGTATATAGATGTTTCAGTTTTCGTAAGTGTATTTGAATACATTTATAAATATGACACTTCCGCCAACCCTATTATTAATATTATCCGAGAGCCTTCTCATAACTTCCGAGCTTGCCAGTTTTTTTCGCAAATGCAACCAGACCAAAATTATTAACTGGCTTCACCACCCTGCTACATATTCCCCCACTAAATTTTTTGGCCCCTCATTGTATCGGATGCATGTAAACGCCAGCAATTTTGCTAATGCGATGGTTTGTTGTAGTTTTGTTAGCTATGAGAACTAACTTTTCAGTGAAATCGACTTGGTTTCTACTATTACTGCCTAGGATCTGTCAAACTGTTTGGCACACAGGTTAGTGGACGCGTTTCAGTTCACAACCCTTGGTACTTTTCAGCTTTTTCACACTATCTCATGGGTTGTGAGATTCGGTAGGGAATTTCTAGGGAGTTCCCTGGAGGGTCCTATAGTACAAAAGAGTTATGGTTAGGCTTAGTTTCACCTTCTTCTTCTTCCTTCGTTCGCCCGACATAGATTATCTATATCTGCAATATCGTCGCTAGTATGAGCTTCGCTGTATTATGTAATTCACTTAGCGACCTGTAAAGTTTATCTTGAAACGGTGTTTATCTTGGGGGGCTTTAGGCAGTGGAATGCGAATTGGGGATATTTTGGGAGTGGGCCCTAAAAAAGGTCCTCTTGGAATGTCGTCGGTGGTGTGGGGGCTAAAAAGGGTCATTTTTGGGTTTCGGCGAGGGCGAGCGCCCTAAAAAGAAGCGACAGTCTCCACTGCATACTCGTCAGTTAGAGTTAGCGTTAAGTGCGGGAGTGCTGATACTTCAAGGGTACCCAAAGTTAGTCCTGGATGACTCCTTCCTTCTTCCAAGCTCTCAGCCCACTCCCCCCCCCCCCCACCACCACCACTCTTTTTGGGGTTCGTCTACTGTCAGAGGTCGAGAGGTACAAGGTAAGAGCACGTGTGTCCAGCAATACCGTCTGAGCTGCCCTGAGTGATTATTTTTGTGTAGTTCACTTCACGTTTGACAAAGGCTGCCCGGCCGAAACGTTACGTTATTTGTGTTGTTTTATGCACGTTTTTCTGCTTTCCCGTTTGGTCTAACTTTTTAGTCAAATGTTCCTGAAATTCTTTCGATTCTAATCGTAATGTTCTGGCATAATGATCCGGATTAGTGAGCCAGGCAGAGTTATAATATTTTACTGTGACGGCAGTCTCTTGATCACAGGACGCTGCAACTACAGAATATCTCCCGACACATTTTTAACAATAAAAGCAAAAGTGGGCTTTAATTTCCAACGTTGCTCATATCTTACGCCAGACTTATCTTGTTTTGCAGGATGACAAGAGCGCAAACAAGCCGTCCGAATTCAAATATGGTAAGTGTTAATCACAGGCAGGGAAGTAAACCTTATTATGAACTAATTAATCACCCACTAAATGATAAAGGTGAGTCGTTTGAGAAGGAATGTTACATGTAAATTCAAAATAATTTATGTAATCAAAGAGCGCATCATTTCCAAATTACATTGGAAAACTTTAATGCCAATATAACATTAGATTACACAGATTTCAATGGTTTAATTTGATGAATGAAAATAAAATGTGTATCGCTAATTATGGGGTGTCTGTGGATTAGGCATTGCGCACGCCCTTGCAATTCTGTGGTGCCTTGTTCGATCTCAGCTGCATGCCTTTTGGCAGCAGATCTTCAGCTGGTTTCAAAAGTGGTATCGTGGGTCGACCGTATAGTAACAATGGCAAACCTCTTCTTCTTCTTCAGAATTCCGAGCCTTTGAGGTTCATTGCTGCAGATATCACCCATCTCCATCCATCTCTCTAGTTGGCCTTTTCTTTCCACTTAATGACACCATGTGTTTGCAGGTCTGTCTGGACATTATCTCTCCATCGTCTTCTTGGTCTGCCTCGTGCTCTACGGTCATTCATTTTCCTCGTATTTACAGTTTTTACTTCTCTGTCATCTGACATTCGTTCAATATGCCCCAACCATTTCTGTCTAATAATTCTCATGACGCCAGTTATCAGTGGTGATTTTTAACAGACTATGAATTTCGTTGTTGCTTCTAACTCTTCATTCACCGCTGTTTCCATGTTTGATGGGTCCAAAGATGTGTCGTAAGACTCTGTTTTCGAAAACCTGTAATAAGGCTTTATCTCTTTTAGTAGTGCTCCAAGCTTCAGAGCCATATAAAACGACTGGTCTTATCAAAGTTTTATATATTGGTGTTGCGAGAAAAAAAAACTGTGACTTTAGCAGATGTTTAAGGGCACAGTATATTTTATTACCAGATTGTATTCTAGATTGTATTTCTTCTCTCAGCATGTTGAAGCAGTTGAAGTTTACACCTAAGTGTATGTGTTTCCTTTTGTTTGATTTTATTATTAGTGACATGTATGTGGCCGGAGTTTATACCTCTTCCCAGTCTAGTTATTTTCTTGCATTCTGTCTTATCTTGATTGATAACTAGTCCCATTTTCTCAGCTGATTCTTGTAAGAGAATCAGTGTTTTAACAGTCTCTAGTTTTTTTTTTTTTTTTTTCTCAAATGATATCAATGTCATCTGAATATCTAAGCATTCTGGTAAATTATCCTACAGTACACTCTTGTTTTCAATTTCCTTATAATTTTTCATACAAAGTTTGGTCATGGTAATTAATGTCTTTGGTATTCTAAAGTCCTTCATAACATTCCATAAACTGTTTCTATGTACACTGTCATACGCCTTTTTAAAACCCACAAAAACGTTATGTACATCTCTTCCATGTTCCCAGTTTTGCTCTGCTATTTGCCGTGAAATAAATAACGGATCTATTGTTGATCTGTTCCGTCGGTAACCCGCTTAGTAATCTCCCAATATGTCTTCGATGTATGGTTTTAGCCTGTTTAGCAGTACCGACGATAGTATCTTATAGCTTGTCGATAATAGTGATATTTCTCTATAATTTTCACATTTATACTTGTCTCCTTTCTTTAAAATGGGTATTAATAAAAACACTTTCCATTCATGGGGTAATTTCTACGCCTTTCAAACTAGTTTTATTAATTCATATATCTTTACGTGTAATGCATGATCTGCTGGTTTTAAAAGTTCAGCTGCAATTCCATCTTCACCAGTTGCTTTATTGAAACTAGGATTACCAGATTACCAGATTGTTTTTAAGCCGTGTTATGACATACAGTACTTCTTCAAAATCAGTCTCCTCAAATGGCAATCTGCTGAACGTAAAATTGCTTAGTAAAAGCAAATAACCAAAGAATGTTGTAAAAAATTCTGCGACGTCTTGTAAACGATAGGCAACAAACTCTAAAATTAATGTCGATGTTTTCAATTAAAGAGTCTTCCCGTGTATGTTCTGGGATCCCATTGAGGAAAAAACAAAAATAGACCCACTGCCTCCCCAGCAACCATGTCGTAGGGGCAGACTAACTGAGAGCTTTCATCGAAGACGGAGTTTATCTTCTCAAGCGGCAAGGATAAACCAGCTGCACACACAAAAAATCTAGTAAAATGCATGTGCACACAAATAAGCTAGTAAAATGCATGTGCACACAAATAAGCTAGTAAAATGCATGTGCACACAAATAAGCTAGTAAAATGCATGTGCACACAAATAAGCTAGTAAAATGCATGTGCACACAAATAAGCTAGTAAAATGCATGTGCACACAAATGAGCTAGTAAAGTGCATGTGCACACAAATAAGCTAGTAAAATGCATGTGCACACAAATAAGCTAGTAAAATGCATGTGCACACAAATGAGCTAGTAAAATGCATGTGCACACAAATGAGCTAGTAAAATGCATGTGCACACAAATGAGCTAGTAAAATGCATGTGCACACAAATAAGCTAGTAAAATGCATGTGCACACAAATAAGCTAGTAAAATGCATGTGCACACAAATAAGCTAGTAAAATGCATGTGCACACAAATAAGCTAGTAAAATGCATGTGCACACAAATAAGCTAGTAAAATGCATGTGCACACACATAAGCTAGTAAAATGCATGTGCACACAAATAAGCTAGTAAAATGCATGTGCACACAAATAAGCTGGTAAAATGCATGTACACACAAATAAGCTAGTAAAATGCATGTGCACACAAATAAGCTAGTAAAATGCATGTGCACACAAATAAGCTGGTAAATTCAACATTGCTAATATTACCAAGTCTAGACAACGATAGGGATTTAACTATACCCACAGCTATTAACTATACACAATGGTGTGGATTTAACTATACCCACAGCTATTTATTCATTCAGTAGCATGTCCCTCGCGGAACCTCGCTGCCATAACAACACTCCGGAAAACCTTCCTATCCTGAGCAAGATGTCCTGCGTCTGATACACCCATCTGGAGATCATCTGCCACATCCTGCACCCATCTTCTCCTTGGCCTTCCTCTTCCTCTCTTCCCAGGCATATACCCCTCCATTATTGTTCTCTCTAGACTTCCATGACGTTTCAAGTGACCAAAATATTTCAATTTTCTTTGTTTTATTGTCTTTACTAGCCAACCCTCTTCAATATTCAGCTCTTGAAGTAAGGATGCATTTGTTCTTTTCTTTACCCAAGATATTCTTAGAACCTGTCTGTAACATTTATATTCAAATGCATTTATGCGCTGTTCCGCTTGTTTAGTAAGTGTCCAGGTCTCACAGGCGTATGTTGCAATTTCATGATTGTTATGGATTCTTGGCAAAATTTGCAGAAGGTAGTTTGCCGTTGCTTTCCTCCTGAGCAGTGACTATACTAGTCGGTGGCCATAGCCATTGTCTCTACTGATGAGATCATCTGCCTATCGCCGCAGAGTGCAGACCATAACCAACGATACCTGTCGGCTGCTCTTACACTCCATCCACCACCTGCTTCCATGGCTTCACGTAACCCACAGCTATTAACTATACACAATGGTGTGGATTTAACTATACCCACAGCTATTAACTATACACAATGGTGTGGATTTAACTATACCCACAGCTATTAACTATACACAATGGTGTGGATTTAACTATTCACATTGTATTTCACTATAAACAATGGTGTGAATTTAACTATACAAACATCTATTATTTTAACTATACACAATGGTGTGGATTTAACTATACCCACAGCTATTAACTATACACAATGGTGTGGATTTAACTATTCACATTGTATTTCACTATAAACAATGGTTTGGATTTAACTATACACATTGCCCGGCTCTCTAGCGGAATTGGCTAAACAGGATTTCGCGGAGACCGGGTGACTTACTCCTTGTGGTCCGGGTTCAATCCCGGGGGTAGGCAGGAAAGCCACATTTTCTCCCAGATTTACGGTATTTACAATGGAATCAAGACCGAAAGGTTGTGATATCCATAATACCGAGCCTAAGGGTTAACAACTCATGGCTTCTGGATACTAAAACAAACAACAAACAACAACAACTATACACATTGTAATTCACTATAAAGAATCGTGTTGATTTAATTATATAAACATCTATTATTTTAACTAACCACAATGGTTTGGATTTAACTATACAAATTGTAATTCACTATAAAGAATGGTGTGGATTTAACTATACAAACATCTATTATTTTAACTATACACAATGGTTTGGATTTAACTGTACACAATAGTATATAATTAACTATACACAATGGTATGGATTTATACAGAATAGTATGGATTTAACTATACACAATAGTATATATTTAACTATACACAATGGTATGGATTTATACAGAATAGTATGGATTTAACTATATACAATGGTATGGATTTATACAGAATAGTATGGGTTTAACTATACACAATGGTATGGATTTATACAGAATAGTATGGGTTTAACTATACACAATGGTATGGATTTATACAGAATAGTATGGATTTAACTATACACAATGGTATATATTTAACTATACACAATGGTATGGATTTATACAGAATAGTATGGGTTTAACTATACACAATGGTATGGATTTATACAGAATAGTATGGATTTAACTATACACAATGGTATATATTTAACTGTACACAATGGTATGGATTTATACAGAATAGTATGGGTTTAACTATACACAATGTTATGGATTTATACAGAATAGTATGGGTTTAACTATACACAGTGGTATGGATTTATACAGAATAATATGGATTTAACTATAAACAAAGGTGTGGATATAAATATGCACATTGGCATGGAAATAACTATCAACAATGGTGTGGGTATAACTATATACATAGTATTAGTTTAACCGTCGTGTTTTGTGTATTCAATCAGAATGTGAAACAGCGGACACAGACAAGGTCATCGTCCGGATGCCAAATGCAAGAACAAAAGAGATCCTGGTGCCGGTGCCACCCAACTCTAGAGCAGGAACTCCGCGAGAAGACAGAGTGGGATTACCAAATGAGACTGTCGGAGATGTAAGTTGATACCAGGTGATGTAAAAGTAAAGATGATGTAACAGTAAAGATGATGTAACAGTAAAGATGATGTTTCAGTAAAGATGATGTAACAGTAAAGATGATGTAACAGTAAAGATGATGTAACAATAAAGTAAAGGACCCTTTTCCACGCCTTTAGGCGTATTGGGAATGTAGGGCTAGTCCTATATTTTTATATACCAATCGGCCCTTGGTGGCTGATGTGGTCAGCATCACACCGGCTGCCTTTACTTCCCAGGACTGTACCTGATACCCACTCAAGACTGGGTCCACCTAGGAGTCAAAGCCATTGTTTTAAAAAGTCAGAACGCGAACCCTCGACCTTCCGATACGCAGGCGCCAACGGTGTTGGCGGTGGGCTGGAGAAGGATTGGGGGGGGGGGGGGGGTGGATGATAATATTGATATGGCTAAATTGTGAAGGAAAGTGTGTGTGTATGTGTCTGTGTAGAGAAATCTGATATAATCCTCTGTTCCTTGATTGTGAGGGAAAGTGTGTGCTTGTGTGTGTGTGTGTGTGTGTGTGTGTGTGTGTGTGTGTGTGTGTGTGTGTGGAGGAACCTGACATAATCCTCTGTGCCTTGATTGTGAGGGAAAGTGTGTGTGTGTGTGTGTGTGTGTGTGTGTGTGTGTGTGTCAGTAAAAGACGCTTGCCCACGCCTGCGGTCACCTTGGTCACATAGTCCTTGACCTGTATTCGACAAACCAATCGGCACTTGCTGGGTCACATAGTCCTTGACCTATATTCGACAAACCAATCGGCACTTGCTGGGTCACATAGTCCTTGACCTGTATTCGACAAACCAATCGGCACTTGCTGGGTCACATAGTCCTTGACCTGTATTCGACAAACCAATCGGCACTTGCTGGGTCACATAGTCCTTGACCTGTATTCGACAAACCAATCGGCACTTGCTGGGTCACATAGTCCTTGACCTGTATTCGACAAACCAATCGGCACTTGCTGGGTCACATAGTCCCAGACCTATATTCGACAAACCAATCGGCACTTGCTGGGTCACATAGTCCCAGACCTGTATTCGAAAAACCAATCGGCACTTGCTGGGTCACATAGTCCTGGACCTGTATTCGACAAACCAATCGGCACTTGCTGGGGGAAATGGTCAATATTACACCGGCCATCATTACTTCCAATTACCTTCAACTAGTACCTTTGGGTCAACCTATGATCCACAGTTTTTTGTTGTTGTTGAAAGTCCGGATACGTTTAGATTCAAACCTAAGAACTTCGGACAATTGTGTATTGTACATATTGTTTGGTGGTTTATCCAGGTGAAGCATCAGCTGTTGCGGGAAGATAATTATCCGGAAAACACCTTCAGCAATTATGAGATGGTGATTTTAGGGCTTCAGGGGGAGCAAGGGGTCATGGATGACACCACACACATCAGCATTTACCGAGCCCGGCTTTGTAGAGGCGCAGAGATTTCTTTAGAGATACGGCTGAGGTAATGACCGGCATTATTCTTCTTGCTATTGTTATAATAGTATTTATTTGTATGGACACAACTATGTTATCACTTTTATTGTGTCAATCACAGTTATATGGCAACTATAGTCATAACAGAATCATGTTCTTGTTTGTGTACTTGTTGATGTTTTTCAACATCATCATAATCTTCTTATTCTTCCTCTTCATCGTATAGGTTCTGGGGGCCCACTCTAGGAGGAAAAGGAATAAAGCATCTACCCCATAATAAGCATGTCATGAAAGGCGACCTGTGTGGTGGATATGGGGGAGGGGGAGTGAAGGGGGGGGGTGGACCTTGACTGCTTACAAATAAACCAGATCTGTAAAACGGATTAGCACATAACATACAAGTTCTGAAAGGGGACTAAAGACCAGAAGCTGACGAACAATAGGACTTTCTAATGAAGTTTGCAGCCTGTGAGCACCCCAAAAATAAAAAGTGGGAAAAAGGAAGGAAAAAAGATGTAGGAGCTGAAGAAGAAAAAGAAAAAGAAAAGGAAGAAGAATTATATCTCGGCTGACTCGAGGGGCCACTATAAAAATGTCTGTTCAACATAAACATATTACATATTTTTTTGCTCACGTAATTGCAACATTTGCCTGTGCCACGTATGCAATTGGATACCATGTTTGGAAATGTGACACAAACACCACACCTACTATGTTGGCAATTGTGACACAAACACCACGCCTACCATGTTGGGAAATGTGGCACAATCAACATGCCTACCATGTTGGGAAATGTGGCACAAACACCACGCCTACTATATTAGGAAATGTGACACAAACACCACGCCTACCATGTTGGGACATGTGACACAAACACCACGCCTACCATGTTAGGAAATGTGGCACAATCACCAGGCCTACCATGTTGGGAAATGTGACACAAACACCACGCCTACCATGTTGGGAAATGTGACACAAACACCACGCCTACCATGTTGGGAAATGTGACACAAACACCACGCCTACCATGTTAGGAAATGTGGCACAATCACCAGGCCTACCATGTTGGGAAATGTGACACAAACACCACGCCTACCATGTTAGGAAATGTGGCACAATCACCAGGCCTACCATGTTGGGAAATGTGACACAAACACCACGCCTACCATGTTGGGAAATGTGACACAAACACCACGCCTACCATGTTAGGAAATGTGACACAAACACCACGCCTACCATGTTAGGAAATGTGGCACAATCACCAGGCCTACCATGTTGGGAAATGTGACACAAACACCACGCCTACCATGTTGGGAAATGTGACACAAACACCACGCCTACCATTTTGGGAAATGTGACACAAACACCACACCTATCATGTTGGGAAATGGGACACAAACAGCACACCTACCATGTTAGGAAATGTGACACAAACACCACGCCTACCATGTTCAGCTCCCCTAACGGCTGAGGGATGGTCTTGTGTTGAGGGGAAAAAAATTTAGTTGCTTATCCTTTAAAGAACGTTGCAGAACCAAAATTAGCACTTTTTAGCTGTTGTGGTTTTTCTAGGCACATTATAGGTTCAGTAGTTTTGCCATTACAACTGAACGGTCAGCTCTCGGTACCACTGTCAAAACCAAAGCAAGGCAAATCGCCCGCAGCTGAGATCGAACCCAGCACTCCAGCATTACGAAGCACGTTCGCAAGGCCTAAGCCACAGACCTTCAAAACTTATCTCGAATTCCTACCAGGAAATGCAGTTAACCTGGCCAGCTTGATGTTCATTATATCATCCATTACATGCCGGCTAGTCTGTTACAGAATGGGTTTTGCCATGCAAACCGGATATGGCACACGCTTAAATGGCCGAATCATTTCTCTAGCAATGCGTCATTTACTATATCTAATGAATGGCTGAATCATTTCTTTAGTAGTGCGTAATTTGCCAAACTTAATCCTTGACTAAATCATGTGTCCCATATTTCAAGAAATGCTAAACCTAAGATTGTTGTCTCACACAGGACAGGCCAGAACAGAGAAGCTAGACCATCGCAACCGGAACTTTTCAAGTATACGCTGAAGTAGTTAATAACCTATATGTTTGAACAACTGTGGAATATCTTCGGATTTTTGCGGTTTTATTACAGAGAAACAATTTTTTGAACGGTTTTTTAGGGTAGTTCTTATATCTTTCACATTTAGCGATCAATTGTTCATGTACAAGTATTATTTAAGTATACATACAATCATTTGGCATGGTTATGAATAGACCGTATAATTTATAACATTGGCGAAGATAAATAAAACTCTAATGGTCGTCAAGTTTTTAGTTGACAGGTTAGTTGATTACCTGGTTCGTTAGTTGCTTTGTTAGCTGGTTGTTGGTTAGTAGCGTGTCTGGTTATTTGACTGGTTGGTGGTTTCTTCTTCTTCTTCTTCTTCTTCTTCTTTTTCTTTTTCTTCTTCTTCTTCTTCTTCTTCTTCTTCTTCTTCTTCTTCTTCTTCTTCTTCTTCTTCTTCTTCTTATGCTTCTTCTTCTTTTTCTGCTTCTGCTTCTTCTTTTTCTTCTTTCTTACCTGGGTAGAAAAAAAAAAAAGGGGGGGGGGGGGGGGGGGGGGGGGGGGGGGGGGGGTGGTAACCTAATGGTTTGTCGCTTTGCCGGTGTGGTGGGTGATTAACGTTGTGTTTGATTGGTTTACTGATTGGTGGATGGTTGACTTAGAAATGTGTTGGCTTGCTGGTTGGTGCGTGTGTGACTGGTTGTTCGGTTGCCTGATTGGTTAATGTTTGACTTAGCGATTAGTTGGCTGCCTAATTGGTAAATGGTTGACTTAGCGATACACGTTAGCTTCCACCGTTTCATAACATGTTTGAAGTTGTAATTTACAACTATTAAGAGATTATATAAAATAGTTTTTGTGATTAAGCAAAGCAGTTCTTTTTTATTTCTGTTAATATACATTAAACGACAATATAATTGTATTATTAATTTATTTCAAAGTCGTATATATATATATATATATATATATATATATATATATATTTTAAAGAATTTTTGTGTGTGTGGGGGGTTGGGGGGGGGGGGCGGTGAGGTTAGCTGACATTATTCAAAACCGTAATGGCCTCGGAGCATTATACAGCATAGGCCTTCATCATGTATAATTCAGGCCTTACTCCAGACCTAAGGATTCGTCCACAAAACCACTTTATCGAGGCCTCAAACAATTAGTGCATATCACAACAAAAACAATCAAATATAGATCTTATGGAAAGACTAACAACGAATGAAAATAGAATTACTGAAACAAAAACAAAAACGAGACAATTGTAATATTCTAGCGACAATAAAAGAATAACAATTTTTAAAACAAGACAGCAAGAGATAGATAACGTAACATGTGGTAGGACAACGTCAAAATATGGACGAACAGCAGATTGAAAAAGTGTACAACTAGGACAAGAGAGAACGCGGATGCGAGATCTCGGGTAGCCAAACTTCATTTTTGAGAAGGCGTGTTCTATCTTTCTACTTCTTTCTATGAGTGCCGATCAATACACTTTCTGTTACTTGATTAATTTTTGAGAAGGCAGCTGATTGACTGACACCACAACAACGTTTCCTATCAATACTATTTTTTTTTCTTTTTTAAATATCCAGAAACAATGAGTTGTTAACGCTTTGGCTCGGTGCTATGGATATCGCAACCTTTCGGCCTTGATTCCATGATAAATACCGTAAATCTGGGAGAAATGTGGCTTTTCTGCCTACCCCCGGAAGTGAACACGGACCACAAGGAGTTCGTCACCCGCTCACCACGCAGTCCGGTTTAGCCAACTACGCTAGAGAGCCGGGCCTATCAATACTATAAATGTAGGCTTTCTTCGAGCTGCTGCTCGATCATTATTGCATTATTATAATCCATTTTCGTCCTTTTTAGGATGAAATTTTTTGGTTTTTTGAAGCCCCACCCTGGATTTTGCCAGGGGCCGCAATATAGGCAGACCATAAATATGGCCAATTGTCTGAACGCGGTTTCTGGGACCTCTCCACGGCGATCCTCATCCGCATGGTGGCACTTTGTGTTATCGGGTGTTTATCGCTTGTGTGATGTCCTGGTGGGGTAGAAAGTCAGTCAGTCAGAGCTGCTGCGTGTCTTTTCAATCTGTTCTGTTGGTTTCCAGCTGCTAGCTACCATGTTGTAGAGAGAGTGTTGTCACAGTAGGCTGTCTATTTGTGTTAATTGTTTGGGTTTCTTGTGTTTCTGCTATACATTTGTGACCATGCAGTTCGTCTTCTTCTTCTTCTTCTTCTTCTTCTTCTTCTTCTTCTTCTTCTTCTTCTTCTTCTTCTTCTTCTTCTTCTTCTTCTTCTTCTTCTTCTTCTTCTTCTTCTTCTTCTTCTTCTTCTTCTTCTTCTTCTTCTTCTTCTTCTTTTTCTTCTTCTTTTTATACTTCTTCTTCTTCTTCTTCTTCTTCTTCTTCTTCTTCTTCTTCTTCTTCTTCTTCTTCTTCTTCTTCTTCTTCTTCTTCTTCTTCTTCTTCTTCTTTTTCTTCTTCTTTTTATTCTTCTTCTTCTTCTTCTTTACATGTGAGTGTAAATGTGTGGTTGTGGGTGTCTCTACTTGCATGCATGCATGTGTAGGTGTGTATGTATGGAATGTATGTGTGTGTCTTTTCTGTTTGTGTATATATGTAGATGCGTTTACGTATGTATGTATGTATTAGGTATGTCTGTATATGAGTGTGCATGTATGAGAATGTGAGAATATATATATATATATATATATATATATATATATATATATATATATATATATATATATATATAGTGTGTGTGTGTGTAAGATTGTCTACACATGATGTGTGTATGCATTATTCTATAATGTATATTTCTTTATTATATCCATAACATGCATTTTAGATAACAGGCATTGGTACTCTGGAAAATGAGTGCTTAGAAGGGCCGAATATCAGACGGGTCTGCGTGCCCAATTTGTAACCCTTTGAAAATAAATTTCGTTCGTTCGTTAGTTCGTTCTTCTTCTTCTCCTTCTTCTTCTTTTTTTTCTTCTTCTTCTTCTTCTTTTTTCTTCTTCTTCTTCTTCTTCTTACTTCTTTTTCGTCAGCTGCTCCTGCAGCTGCTGTGTTCGCCCTTAAAAGGGTGGGTGACAAGTTGTGTTGTAGTTTACAGCTAGGCTGTGGGACTTTCAATTACATTTGATTTCAGCAAATATAATAATTTTTTTTTTAATTTTTTTTTATGGTGACCTGCTTGTTAAGGAGCAGTGGGGTTGTACCCTCCACCCTCATATTGCACCAGAACCCACGCGAGGATTCTTTTTGTTGTCTTCTTTCCTTTTATCCTGTTCATCCCCTGTGTTGTGTTACTACTTCAACGGTTACCTGTGGATGTCAGTCTACTTGAGCTGTCTATGAACGGGCCACGTGCCTGAAGACTTCATTTATCTTCTGGTGTTGACCCTGTTGGTCAGATGTCCAGACTGTTATATTTATGGTCTGGTTCATTTGTGCCAAACGTTTGGCAAAGATTGGGCTATATGTGCCAGCTTAATTGCATTTGGCGGTAATAGGTTCGATTCCTGTCAGAATAACTATAGCTTTTGAACGTATGTTGTCTAGTAAGTCCTTAAATCTTTCTACTTCTTTCTTTGAGTACCAATCAATACATTATCTTGCCCTTTGGGTTCCGGGGCCCCTATTGTGGGACGGGTAGCTGCGTTAGGCTGCTCTTTTCGATTTCAAACTGCCAATGGATTTTTTTGTATTACGGGCGCGACAATACACATGAGCGTCCGATATTACTATCTAAAGAATAGGGGAAATTACTAGAAGTTCACGTAAAAAAAAATCCCACCCTTCATCGCGGCCTGAACCCGGGACCTCTAGCACCCGAGACGTACGCTTTGCCCCGAGACCACGCAGCTACCTAGTCATACAGGTATTACGGTTGTTGAAAGACAATACAATCGGTTTGTTGTCAAACCGTTCGCGAATGAATTAGTAACTTGTATTTCGGAACTAATAAACAGTATTCGTTGCTCCTAAACCACGGACTCTGGTGTTCTAATTTTGTTTCTTCGTTGTCCCTATGTGGGGTGCAGTTTTTCGTTACTTTGAAGCCCCGCCCTGTCTGTAGTCGGGGGCCCTAATATAACCTAACGGTTAAACGGGGTTTGTTGGACCTTTCCTCGGGTGATCCTCACCCGAATAGTGGCACTTTGTGTCACCGGGTGTTTATCGCTCAATTTACCATCCTGGTGGGATAAAGTCAGTCAGTCGGAGTTATTGTGTACGTCATATTCAGATTTAAACAGGAACATGTTTCACCTGCATATTTTTGATACGCTTATTTGTCACGCTTCGCTGATCCGTTACTGTTTTAACCATTAGTCATAGCTTTAGTTTTTTTTTTTTACACACTTAGAGCACATTTGAAGACAGGGATGGATGTAAGGTAGCCCATGCACCGTGTATCGTTAAATATGACTTTTGCGACAGTCTTAGGTATCATTGAAGTTTGAAGTGTGAGCAACGGATCAACATCATGGCACAAGGGTTGTAACCCATAAGTGCGCCGTTCTTCTTCTAGCTCAGGTCTGAGTCTGAAACAGCTCAGCACAGTGCACAGGCTCTGTAGCACCGGCGAGGATGTTAAAATACGTTGGGGTTTTTTTTTAACTCCAAATTTTTTTTCCGGGCAGCGCCGTTAGGCTACTCTTTTCGATTTCTAACTAGCAAAGGATTTTTTACGTACGCAACAATGCTCGCGGGAGTCCGATCTCACTATCCATAGAACAGGGGGAATTACTAGAAGGCTAAGTCCACGTGAAAAAAATCACAGCCCTTACTTGGGATTAAACCCGGAACCTCTATCATGTATCATTATCACAATTAAGTGCCGTGTCGATAAATATAGGCGGTCGCCTTTCGCCATCTCCCACGAATACCAGATTCGCAAAAATTGCCATATTCTTGTCCTGCCTTATCAAAATAGCGTAGCTATCAGGGTAATTATATAAATCCTTGGTAAAAACTACGTAGGTTCCCCATTTACACAGTGTTACACACTAGCTCATTTCTGACTGACAAACCTTGAGCCATGTGACCTTGGCACAAGGTTACGGTTTTTTTTTCACAATGCCATTGATATTGCGTGTTGTATATTTCAGCACGCCAGCGCTTTTACCACTCCAAAAACATGGACACACTGGGTCTAACACAAACCCCCTTGGGAGTGCTGCAAACTATGTCACAGGCATTCTCTTTCTCAGAATAAAAACTTAAATGCAAGACAATCCAGAAAGCAGAGCGGAACAACAGAGCGGCACACCCGTAACCTGCTGGAAGTAGTCCAGCCCAACAAATTTATGAATGAAACGTGACCTACATTGTTTGTGAAGATCAACGTTAGTTTCACCCAAATCCTGTATTTATATAAGGTGGCGTCCTCGGCTAGGCATTGCGAGTCCGACTGGTAATTTAGACATACCTCGATCGTAACCCACTGCTGCGTGGATTTTTTATCATTGTATGAGGCGTCGCAGGTCGACCTAGCCTGAAATAGGTACTGGGATGCATGTCTTGGGGAAGTAAAGTCTCCCGGCGTAATATTGACCACATTACCCATCTAGTGCCGATTGGTCTGTAAAAATGTGGGTGCTCTTTCCATATGTGCGATGCGCCTAAACGCGTGAAAATGGATCTTTACTTTACTATAATGATATACCGATGTGAATCATGGACAGTGAATTAGTGAAAACGTTTTTGGAAGCAGCGAAGATTTGTTTTCATAGACGAATGATGAGAATACCCGTGACAGGTTTTTGTTTAAAGTAATGATGACGTCTTGAAAGAAACTGACTCATGAAGAGAACTCATTGCCCACATCAGAAAAAAAACATTCTTTGGTCATGTGATGAAAGGGAGAAAACTGGAGTACATCGTGTAGGTAGGAAAGTTGGGGGGGGGGGGGGGGGAGAGGCAGTGGGAGACAGAGGTAACAGATGCTGGACAGTCGAACACCTTAACATGGAGGATCATCTGTGTCAGAGTTGACTGAAAGTACACGAGACAGAAGGTTGAGGAATGACGTGACTACCAACGCCACACGGTATCGACTCTAAAAAGAAGAGGAAGAAGATCAAGGTAATTATCTCTTTGCGCCTGGCTCTTGTCGGGAATGTGGACTGTCTGGCTGAACGGATAAGAACGCTGAGTTGTCGTGCTGGAGACATATGGTCAAATCTTCGGCAATGTTACAGGTAATTTTAGTGTCGGTGCGAAACAATTAAAATGCTAACCTGCACAGTGAGTGGAGCACTAGAATTGCGGCCCTAAATCTTCATGCAACCCCCCCCCCCCCCCGCCGTTTTTTTCTGTGTACGCCTCAAAGATGATAGATTGAGGCTGTAATGGACATCAAGTGTCTGTTGGCAGTGATCATACTAGTCTGATGATCCTAGCTAGTGTCACTACTGCTTGATCCTTTCCTTACCTTTAGGAGACTGAGATCATAACAACCAACCAGGACAGTATCTGCGAATAAGCTAAGTAAGCTAACACTTAAGGCCTCATTATCTGAAGGGACCTCATCAAAAATTGTATTTTTTTCACGAATGCGATTTTATCAAAATGATTTTTTTTTTTTATTCTCCAGAAATTTTCAAATTTTCAACGTTATTATTCCAGGCTTCTATTTATTCTGACGTGTCTTAGCCTGGTTATATTGAATTCAACTAATATGAGTCAGCTTTCTTTTTTTTTTTTTTTTTGTTTAACTTACTTATTTTAAAGTGTTCAGTGATTAACCGCCGTAATATAAAACGGTTGCGACATTAGGGCATTATATATATCGCCAGAAGGGCAGAATGTAGCTCGGGCCTGTGTCCCCAATTCTTAACCCTTTGGAAATAAAGTTCGCTCGTTTGTTCGTTAATTCGGTACGCCTACCATGCTACTCTGGTGCAGATTCACAAATAGAAGATTCCGGATTTAACATTTGAAATCACCCCTTCTGACCGGTGGTAATGTGTTCGAATCCCTATGGAGACGGATTCAAAGAAAAACAAACTGACACGAGTTGCTAGGTCAAAACTATTTACTGACCAGGTGCATGACCTGAGAAGGATTGGTGCCACTGCTCTAGAGACAGTATATCATGTGGGTTTTTTTTTTTTTTCTCTTTAAAGTGTTATTGTTAAGGTTTTGGGGTTTATAAGGTAAATGTGTTGAAGATAGCGCTGAGAGGCTCGACTTCATTGCACCAGGTTTAAGCCATATGTTTCAGTGTCTCGCCACGGAACGGCTAGACGCTTGCTGAGAGTGTAGCAGAAAGCACAAACTCAGTAGCCCCGGCTACAGTCCTCAGAAATCTCCGTAAAAGCAGTACTTGTGCACCGCATTGCAGACTGACCAAGAAAACGGTGGGGAGCTAATATACAAGCAGATCTACAAATATCCTGTCATCAACACGAAAGACAATGCCAATCACAGAGAGGATTGGAGTAGGGTCATGAACCCCAAGGGCTCGGAATGCTTCAGAGGAAGGATACTAATACATGACTGCAGAGTATGAAAGGTAGCGATGTCGCCTCTACGCTGCCAATGCCTTCAGGTAACTTTCCAGACCAACTTTATTATTAGGTGTGCTGAAATCTCATGCTTATTTTTATGAAATATTCTTTTTAACGCGAGCTGGTCTTGCCAGTCACACTCGCCATTGCCAGGAGAACAATGCAACCCGGTCTTCTAGAGAGCCTGACAAGTGTAAACGCCATTTATTATGTGGGCGCGAATTACTTTTATAAAGTATACTTAAAAAAAATACATATCCTTTTCCTTAACACTTCCTTGTTGGCCAGGTTCACATATGTATTGTGTAGAGCAGGTACAAAAGACACAGAGATGTTTTCATTTTACTGTCAGAAACATAAACAACCTGGAAAGTTTATCGTTTTTTTTTTTTTTATTATTCAGAAGCCATGAGTTGTTAACCCTTAGGCTCGGTATTATGGATATCGCAACCTTTCGGCCTTCATTCCATTGTAAATACCGTAAATCTGGGAGAAATGTGGCTTTTCTGCCTACCCCCGGGCGGGAACCCGGACCACAAGGAGTTCGTCACCCGGTCACCGCGCAATCCTGTTTAGCCAACTATGCTAGCTAGCCGGGCATTTTTATCGTTCGAATGACATGTCAGTAACAAAGCAGCTGTGTGTGTCACAATTAGTTGTTTATTTTGACATTACTGAACAGAAATAGAACACCCAAGAGTGTGGGGACTGAACCGTGCATTTCTGGACGGCAGTCTGTGTGATAGGTAGCAGTTGGCTGACTTGATACCCGAGTGCTGTGCTTAATGTACTGTGTGTTTGTTTACTGCAGATTTCGGCTTAGATCGTGGATGTCGTTATGGCTGTTAGGACACATGGTAAGTACTTATTTGTCTATAAATAGGTCTGTCTATATGTCCCTCCGTGCGTACTTGCGTCAGTCCGTCTGTCCGCCTGTCTGTCTTTCTATTTAGTTTTATTTTTTTTTATCCCGATTATTTAAGCATATGTACACACACAAACTCGCATGCGTCTGTCAATGGTATGTTAGTTTGCCTGCCTGTTTGTTTATAAATCGTATAAGTGCTTAATGATGAATGCGTGCAGCTATGTATACTTCTCTATATATATGTGTATATGTGTGTATGTGGGGAGGAGGAGCTGCGTGTGTCTGACTTTTGTATGTGTGTATGTATGAATGTATGCGTATGTATGTATGTATGAATGTATGCGTATGTGTGTATGTATGAATGTATGCGTATGTGTGTATGTATGAATGTATTCATATGTGTATGAATGTATGCGTGTGTGTATATATGAATGTATGCGTATGTGTGTATGTATGAATGTATGCCTATGTGCGTATGTATAAATGTATGCGTATGTGTGTGTGTATGAATGTATGCGTTTGTGTATATATGAATGTATGTGTATGTGTGTATGTATGAATGAATGCGTATGTGTGTATGTATGAATGTATGCATATGTGTGTATGTAAGAATGTATGCATATGTGTGGATGTATGAATGTATGCGTATGTGTGTATGTATGAATGTATGTATGCGTATGTGTGTATGTATGAATGTATGCGCATGTGTGTATGTATGAATGTATGCGTATGTGTGTATGTATGAATGTATGCGTATGTGTGTATGTATGAATGTATGCGTATGTGTGAATGTATGCGTATGTGTGTATGTATGAATGTATGCGTATGTGTGTATGTATGAATGTATGCGTATGTGTGTATGTATGAATGTGTGCGTATGTGTGTATGTATGAATGTATGCGTATGTGTGTATGTATGAATGTATGTGTGTATGTATGAATGTATGCATATGTGTGTATCTATGAATGTATGCGTATGTGTGTGTCATCGGAGCCTCTAGTAATGCTGTCGTAAGAAATGATGATGATGGTTTTGCTGGTAATTTTGGTAGTTGTAGCGATGGTGTTGGTAGTGGTGGTGCTGGTGATAATGATGATGATCTCTGACACATTAGTATCTCTGACAGATTTCCGCCCCAGAATGTCCGGCTACAGTACTATAGTTTGACACCATATGTGACAATGTGCTAATGTTTCAAACATTCCCAGAAGTTGTGTTTGTCAACCTAGTGCTGCCTCTCCAGTTTGAAGATCACAAATGTTCGGAGGATGTTGTCATTGACGACGCCATGTTCTCCTGGACTGTGGCTGAGGTACGCCGGGCACAATCAATGTGTATGATGTTGATGTTGTCTTCTTTAAAGAACCATCCGTATAGTCACAGAGAGAATAACAGTGTGTAGTCATTTAAAGCAAAACAATTGTACTCACTTAAAGAATCTACTGTGTGGTCACATAAAGAACTGACTGTGTGGTCTTATGAAGAACGGACAATGTGGTTGCATAAAGAACGGACAGTGTGATCATACAAAGAACTGACTGTGTGGTCTTATGAAGAACGGACAATGTGATCGCATAAAGAACTGACTGTGGTCTTATGAAGAACGGACAATGTGGTCACATAATGAACTGACTGTGTGGTCTTATGAAGAACGGACAATGTGGTCGCATAAAGAACTGACTGTGTCGTCTTTTGAAGAACGGACAATGTGGTCACATAGAGAAATGACTGTGTGGTCTTATAAAGAACGGACAATGTGGTTGCATAAAGAACGCACAGTGTGGTCACACAAAGAACCGACTGTACAGTAGCAAATATACACATACACACAAACACAAACACACACACACTGTATAGTCACAAAAGGAACAACACTGTGAGGTCACACAAACATGTATATATGGAGGGGACATGTCATGGGCGCCGAAACGTATAACTCCCACTAGAAAACTTGTAAGGAGGCTAACCCCTCCTCACAACACCACGCCAAAAACCCCCTTCTCCCCCATATTTTTGTCTTGTCAACACCTCTGGAACAAGTTAGTTGAGGGCCAACATTTTGAAAATGGGGATCGTCAGGTGCAAGTTGTCCGAGCTCCAGCTTAGAAAGATCGTTAATACAATACACAGGCCGCTGTGTGGTCTCGAGGCATGGTGTCCGCCAGAGGTTCCGGCTTCAACCCCGAGTAAGAGCTGGGCATTTTTAGCGTGGACTTAGACTTCTAGTTATTCCCTCTGGTCTCTGGGTAGTCAGATCGGATGCCCGTGTGCATTGTTGTATACGTAAAAAAATCCCTTGGCAGTTGGAAATCGATAAGAGGGCCTAATGGTGCTGCCCGTGCAAAATTTGGTGTTAAAAATCTAGCCAAAGTATTTCGGGATTTTCCCCGTTACTACAGAGCCTGTGCACTGTACTGAGCTACTTCAGACTCATACTTGAGTTGGAGAAGAACGGAGCACGTATGGACACCTGCTATGATATTAATCGGTTGTTCAAACCTCAAACCTCTAATACAATACAACTGGCACTTGACAGGTCTCCGCGGGCCGGATTTGACTGGCGGGCCGTCAGTTAAATAGCACAGCATAGCCATGTAGGTGCGGTGAGTAATTATCTGTGTACAGCGTCTCCTACAAGATCCGGATCTTTACCAAGTGAAAGCCTTCTTCGTGTTGGAAATGGCCTAACGTGACATCAATGTCATTGACGCAAAGGAACTAAACAGGTGTTAACTCGTTCAATAGCAACCAATTCATCGTAAAAGTAAGTAAAGAACCTTTTCCGCGCCTTTAGGCGTATTGGGTTGGTAGGGCTAGACCTATATTTCATGGACCCAACGGCACATGGTGGGTAATGAGGTCAGCTTCACACTGGTCGCTTTTACTTTCCATGCCTTACCTGGTACCCACTCAAGGCTGGGTCGACCTGGCAGCCAAGGTCACTTTTGAAAAAGTCGGGCCTCTGTCGGGACTGGAACCCATGACTTTCAGATCCGCAAGCGAGCGTCTAACCGCTACACCACGGGGGCTTCCCTAACTAGTTCATAGTACATTCCTAAATGTATCTGTTGTCATTGTTAGATGCTATCGCTCTTAGCACATAGCCTTCCCTTTCTTAAAGTCCGAGCTGTGTGGTGTTGGTAGTCAGGCTCAACCTCAGCCTTCAGTCTCTTGTACTTTCAATCCATTGTTACATACATTCCCATACAAGCCATAAGGTCAAACTGTCCAGCATCTTTTCTCTCAGTCTTCCTCTGCTTCTCTTCCCCTCCAACTTTCCCAATATCACGACGTACTCCCGTTTTCTTCTTTTCATGATATGGCCAAGTTATATGGATTGTCTCCTTCCAATATGGAATGTGACTCTGCATATCTTTATACCTCTTTTCATCTGCCCAGTGTATTCTCATCATTCGTCTGTAAAACCACATCGCCGCAGTTTGCAAATAATTCTTCACTAATCGACCAAGTGTCCTTTTTTTCTTTCTCAAATCAAACCCTGATATTATATTAACACTTTATATACACCTTTAACACCTTTTGTTCCATCGTGTCTCTGTGAAGTTCCTTTAATCCCCAGTATATATTTTATTTTGGCAGTGTGGTGTCCCTGCCAGGAGCGACCGAAGAGGACATACAGTCACGTCTGAACAAAGCTAGAGCTGCTTTTGGAAGGATGAAGCAAATCTGGAAATCCAACAATTACTGCAGAGGAACGAAACTCCGACTCTACAAAAGCATCATTTGGCCAGTTCTTCTTTATAGAGCGGAATGCTGGAGGATGACCAAAAAGGATGTACACAAGCTGTCTACCTTCCACCACACATGTCTACGTAGAATTATCAAAATTGTGTGGCCAGATACAATCTCAAACACTAAACTACTTCAAGTCACAAACCAAGAAACTTTCGACAATATGATAACCAAGAGAAGATGAAAATGGCTTGGCCACGTTTTGAGAATGAATCCTGATATACCTGCAAAAACAGCTCTCACATGGACACCAGAGGGAAAGAGAAAACAGAGGCGCCCAAAAACAACATGGAGACGAACGATGGAAAGTGACCTGAGTGCGACATTTTTGACATGAAAAACTGCATTGAAGATTGCACAAGACAGGAAAGCATGGCAAGTCCTCTCTGAAGCCTCATGTGCCACTAGGTATAACGAGAACTGATGTTATATTTTATTTAAGCTCATCTGCTTGAAACCGACTTCTTGCCATCTGACACTGCAAACTATGGCATGAGAAACTGATGCGGATGACGATGTTGGCACCTTTGCTGTGTTTCCTGGAGATAAAGTTCCGTTCTGCTGTCGGAGCCGTGGGGATCAATGCTCATGGTGATGACGAGGGAGACTTACAAGACCTGCAGATGAGATGATTGTCACTATATACAGTCACAAATTACCCACACACCCACACACACACAGACACACAGACACACACACACACACACACGTAACGATAATAGTATAATATAATCTCCTTGCATTGGAAAGACTCAGTGAAATAAAAGCAGAACAAAAACAGCTTAAAACAGAGTTTCAACACGGAAGTTTAAAAAAAAAAGTACTAAGGTAGATGTTGAGCTGCATGCCAGGGAAACGTGTTGGGAGATTTGACGCAGGATGGTCTAAGACTTTTTCTCAGCTGGTAAATAAAACTGAGTCCCAAATGGTTTTATGGTTCTTTTGTGATAAGTCACCCCCAGATGACGTCACGGCGACAGTCCATTATTTTATAGGGTGTTAAGATGGGGTTTCCCGGCTTTGTTGTGCTTCTAACTACCAAAAACATCTAGAACTGAACATAACCTCAATGCGTCTACGTCCAACAAGAGATTGCAAACTAGGTCCCATGACTGTATGCAGCCTAGGTTCCACGACTGCTTGAAGCCAATCTACCTACCCCTGAAAAATGTGACGGTTCTTAATTTATAACGTACCCCAAACACGAAATTACCGTGGGAAATCCACAGCTAACCTGACAGTCCATTTTTTCAAGGGGTGCAAGTGTGCTGTTGTTTTAGTCTTTTTTTTTTGAGTGTTCATCTAGTGTCTTCTAACCCTAATCCTAACCATAATCCTAACCCTAACCCTAACCCTAACCCTAAACTTCCCTGTAGATAAATCGCGAGAAACTACAACCTGAACACCCTAGAATTTATTGGGAATGTCTCCCGTGACGTTGTCGTGACGTCAGGGATGTTATAAATTAAGTACCAATTTGACTGTTTGGGGTGAATAAAAACGAAAGCACCGGTTTTACTTATACACAAATAACTAACATAAATATAAATGTGTGTATTACTTTCAAACAGCAAAATACTCGATAGGTCGTATTTCAAAAGAATGATCTGACCACCTGTAAAATGTACGACAATATTTAATATATCAAGTGATATTCACAGAGACTTAGTCACTTCCGACAAGAGTTAATGTCAGACCCCAAAAAAATTAATAAACGGGGAATAGTGGTAACGCAACTGATATCTAGCTTGCCTGGTAAACTTGTGACCGTGAGCTCGAATCTTCATCTTGGTGAATATTTCAATCTGACCTGGTCTTCCAAAATCACACTGGACTAGGAACAAAAAAAGAGTCAGTCTTGTATACGTATTCTTCTTCACCAGCTGTAAACTCTGGCAGAAAGTTTTGGTTGTTCATCCACTTCTGGATTGCAGTCCTGTTCCAGAACTGGAGTGTTGCGTGTGCATCCGTTTTACAGATCTGACTCATTTGTGTGCAGACTGCTGGTTCCTTGCTCTCATGCTGATGCACTCCGATTTCAAAGGAAGCTCCCAATTAGTCGACTCTTACTAAATGAATTTGGGTAGGCAGTGGGTCTATTCTTGTTTTAACTATAATAGGGCTCCGGAACCCATACGGGGATTATATGTATTAAAGTCGCAATACAAAATAGGACTGATAATCTGTCTTCTAATATGTGCAGAATGGCTAGCATCGCTTCAGAGGTCCCGAGTATTAGCATCATTTGGCTATTTTCTCCAGGGATGGTTTGTTGGGGAATGACAAAGTAGACAGACTGGCTAGTTCTGCACTACTGGCGGTGAATTATTGTGGTGTGCGGAGTGACCGGGCATCAGGCCGACCCTCAGCTTTCAAATAAAAGGCGAGACGGATACTCACTCAGAAATTTGCTTGAGCCATTGCTTGCTGCAGAAATGGTGGACAGAGCACTTATAGAAATGACCCGAGTGCTGTGATGTGGATTCTTGATTGAACATTTCACAAAAGAGGGGTTGAGGATTTCCTGGGGTCCATAGCAACCACCTGGGAACCATTGTTCTTCAGTGCTAACTGCTAATTAGGAGTCGCCGTGGTGGAGTGGCTAGAAGCTGGCCTGTGGATCAGAAGCTCGTGGGTTTGGGTCCTGACCAAGCCGTACTTTTTTTTTCTCCCTCCCCCCCAATCACCTAGGCTCCCAGATCGACCCTGCCTTGAGTGAATACCAGATGCAGTCCTGGGAAGAAAAGCGACCGGCGTGATGCTCATCACATCATCCACCGAGTGGCGATCGGTCTATAAAATATAGGTTTAGCCCTGTGTCCAGTACCCCTGAAGAAGTGGAAAAGGGCTCCATTATTTATCTATATTCTAAATACGCTGTGAGGGTGATGACATTAATCCGCACTAGTTTATGTTATTGATATCCTTGTGTGATCATCTTTAGGTCAAAAAACATCTGGTGACTCATGATTCGCTGGCTCACTTCAAACAGCCGCCCGAATTCCTCGACCTGCTGATATGTATGGCTGGCCGTGGCGACAACTACGCGTCCACACAAGAGACACTGCTGAGAGATGACGAGGTACTGGCTAATTATGCTCACTATCTGCATGCTGGACAGTTACTTCTTCTGAGAAAGCGAAAGTAAGAATAATTGTTTGAATATACATCACTGTGGGTAATTTTGCAACAGCGGAGATAATTATCCAACACCCCCATATTTTCTTTTCATTCCCATTAATGTTTACACAGTTTACATTCATTTCTACACAGACCAAATTATTTCTCAGGGACGCGTAAAGATTGAACAAGTCTTTGCTCTCCTGGTTTCTCCGCTCTATTTTTTTGGCAGAATGCGGTCCGCTATAATTCCCAGTAAAGGAGCGCATAGTTATCCGACTTCAGGATATTTTTAGTTGACCGGTAAGCCCGTACGCCTAAAGACTACTCATCACCCAAATGCGAACAAAATCCTAATTGATTTGTTTGAAGGCTTATTAAAGTAGAAAGATTTTGTATGTCAAAAAGAGTGCTTTATTCTCAAATTCAATGTTTTGTGTTGTTATTTTGTAGACTGGCACTTGAGGATCACGTGACTTACTGGACAAAACGACTAGAGCAGACGGGAATCAATGCTGACGTCATGCTGGGGCTGTTTCTAGTAGTCGCCATCATGGTCACTGGAGCATGTTTTGGCATGAACTCCATTGAGAACACCATCTGGTGGCAGCACTGAAATATCTAGTCTCCTACAGCATGTATAAATCGTTAGAGAAACAAGAGAACGAACGAACTCTAAGGGTCACAAACTGGGCAACCACTCCCATCTTACATTCTGCCCGTTCAAACTCCCGTCTTTCACTTGGCAATTGTATTTTATATGTCAAGCATTGTGTTTTCTTGTATCGAAATTCATATTTATCATCATCATCGTGTAGCAGGTCGTTAGCATAACGTCGCTCTCATCACTGTCAACCTGAAAGAAACTTGGCTATCGCCAGCTCTCATGCCTCGAGGACTTTTATATTCAATGAGTCACTTATAACCTGTGCCCATCTTTGTGTTGGTTGGCCCCTGCCCCTTCTTCATGATACCAGGCATTCTGCTATTATGTTTTTTATTCTAATTCCCACGTGGCGCTTGATATGACTAAGATATTTTAGCTTTCGAGGCACAATGCTGTTTATTAGCCAATGTTCTTTGATGTTCAGATAATTTGAAATTTCATCATGTCTCCTTTTCTTTGCTCTTGGTATTCTGAGAATCTTGCTTTAGCAATTTAGCTCAAAAACCCATATTTTCTCTCTTAAAGGACTGGCAGATAGTCCATAACTCATATCCGTATAATTCTACGGGGAAAGTACGTGCTCTCAAAATTCTAATTTTTATCTCCTTGCTGGTGCTTAACAATAGACTTGTAATGTTGTTCAATCTTTGCGTTGCTTCGGCCATCCTCCTTTTGATTTTTGTCGAACAGTCTTCATCACTATTATTACAGAGCCTAGGTATTCAAAGTTTGTAAAATGTTCAATGTCGTCACCAATTATTGTTAATTTTGGGTGACAGCAAACTTTGTCTGTGCACATTATTTTTGTTTTCCTTAAATTCAAAAAATAGATTTTGATCGTCACTGTGTTTTTGGACCGACACAGACGTGATTAACTTTTCTATTCCCTTTAAATTGTTCGAAAGGAGGACTGTGTTTTCTGCATAGTGAAGTTCCGGAACAGGGTTGCCGCAAATAATGAGCGGTTCATAACTGTCACAAATCTTGTTATTTTTGACATTTTTTATTATTTTTTTTTTCTGCTTATATATATTAAAAAGGTATAATGCGAGAATGCATTCTTACCTCACTTCTTTTTGCACCTAGAACTATTCCGATGTTTTACCAGCTGCTCTGATGACTGCTTGTTGTTAATAATAAAAATTTAATTTTTTTTAATTAAATGCACCACATACGCTGGAAACCACATACTTATCACAATACCTCAACATTTTTGGCACAAGACACAATAAAATAAAAAGCAATGTTTCCCCGTTGTGAATTTGAACAGAAACGACACAAACAATAGATTGCACAATTCATTGCCTGGCATATTTCGCTGCATCTCGTCAGGTGCATTCTACAGTAACAGTTGATTAAATTGAAGCAAATAAATTACTACTTTGAGCAGAAACACAAAAGTCGACTACATTCAGTGTCTGTTTCACCAGGGTAACCGCAGGGTGACGAGCATTTCCTTTTGTCTGCATAGTTCTTGACTAGGCCGGCATTTAACTGACGCTTCCGGGTATCTCAGTAGTCTACGGTTGGCCGAAGTGTATGTAGATAATTCGAAATGCATCATAATTGTCTACCATGTGCCCAGAATTTAGAAGATGGCACGCAATTGCTGATGATGGATTTTTCTTGACCACTGCGAAGATGGATACAGGACATTGAAGAGGCATTAGCATTGAAAGCACATGGGGCCGAGAGCCGGCTAGGGAAAAAGGATGCTTTCAGTCGTGCCGTGAAGAGAGCGACATTCTGTAAAGGACTTGTTGATTGATTGATGAGAGGCTTCGAGGCTTTAAATAGCTTCATGCCTCATCAAGTCGAACTCCGGCCCTGGGTGTGGAGATTCACTGGGTGAAAGAGTCAATCATCCTATATATGATCCAACCCACAGCTGTATTCACTCTATGTGAAAAACGTCGAATACCTCATATCTGATCGAATCCACAGCTGTATCCACACTGTGTGAAAAACGTCGATCACCTCATATCTGATCGAATCCACAGCTGTATCCACACTGTGTGAAAAACATCGATCACCTCATATCTGATCGAATCCACAGCTGTATCTACACTGTGAAAAACGTCGATCACTCATATCTGACCGTTTCCACACAGGAGTTTCAACATCACTCAGACTATAGCCAAGGAAAATAAGCCAAAAAAGGTGATTGGATAAAACGACAGCAAGGTTCCTCACGAACTGATCATAAATAAATTGTATTGTTTTTATCTGTGATAAGAAGAAATGACATTAGGAATTAAGAAATTAGAAGAAGTCTAGAACTGAAACCATTCATATAATTCAATAGTAAACAACAAATAAAATGATTTGGCCACCTGGCGAGAATGTCCTGGCACCGACTTCCACAGAGTACCAGGCTGAAGAAATATAATGAACACAGAACAAGAGGAAGACCACGCAAGACATGGAGCGACATCATCAGAAGCAACATAGAAGAAATGAACACCAGTTGTACAATGCATTGGAAAAAAGCGCACAAACAATCCTTACAACCCCCCCCCCCCCCCCCCCACACACACACACACACCTCACTGAGGAAAATAGTGGAAGAGAAGAAGAATAAGATATTGTTTTCATTCATGGGACCATAATGCCCAGCTGATTCACACTTTTTCATTGCTTTGCCTAATATTTATATAACATATATTCGTATACGTCTCTTTTACAGGAAATTGGTTGCTTACGTGATTTCTCTCCAAAAAAATATAATTATTACAAATTTTAAAAACTCCTACAAGATTGCAACATTTTTCAGTGATGTCTGTGGTGTAACAACTTTCAGTGATGTCTGTGGTGTAATAACTTTCAGTGATGTCTGTGGTGTAACAACTTTCAGTGATGTCTGTGGTGTAACAACTTTCAGTGATGTCTGTGGTGTAACAACTTTCAGTGATGTCTGTGGTGTAACATCTTTCAGTGATGTCTGTGGTGTAACATTTTCAGTGATGTCTGTGGTGTAACATTTTTCAGTGATATCTGTGGTGTAACATTTTCAGTGATGTCTGTGGTGTAACATTTTTCAGTGATGTCTGTGGTGTAACAACTTTCAGTGATGTCTGTGGTGTAACATCTTTCAGTGATGTCTGTGGTGTAACATTTTTCAGTGATGTCTGTGGGCATAATTTATTATATTACTCCTAAATAAATGATGCTTGATCAGACAGGAGGAAAAGAGTAGCTCTACTGTAGCGGTTCGCAACCTGTGAGTAGCACCCCGTTTCTAGGTCGAACGACCCTTTCACAGGGGTCGCTTAAGACCATCGGAAAACACATATTAACTTATGAAGTAACAACGAAAATAATTGTATGGTTGGGGTCGCCACAACATGAGAAACAGTATTAAAGGATAGCGGCATTAGGAAAGTTGAGAACCTTTGCTCTACTGTGACATTGTGTTTGTCGTTCAAGACGACACAGGAGAGTTAGGTGAGACTGGATTTCTTGTCCTATAGAAGAGTTAGCTGCAAAACAACACCAATAAGACGACTGCATACAATGGTGTAAAGAAGCCTAGAGTATTACAGTAGAAACGAAGAAGGAAGTAATGCCTAAACATGAGAATGTTGTTGTGTTTCTGATCTCACCAAACAGTACGATATGGCTTTAACTATGATCTGTACTTTCTTAAAAAATTAATATGCCATAAAGACATTTAGTGTGACTACATGCGTGACTATGATAACAAAGCAACAGTCTCAATTGTTAGAAGAAGTAGAACAATTATGTTATTTGGAATAAACAAAAAGCAGATTGCTGGAGATAATGTCAGCGAGGCCCTAATATGTACGGTGATTTAGTGGTGGAAACGCCGCACACCAGAATACTTCAGAAACTAAACTGCACGACCATATAAATTATTTAAACCAAATTCGTAAAGAGCATAACATGAACATTAGCGCCAACAAAAATAAAGGTCATAACCATAGCCAAAGTAGACAAAACAATAAATATCCAGCTTACAGAACAGCCTCAGAAACAAACCAAGAACTACAAATAGTTAGGAAGCATAATAACATCAGCTGGCAAAACAGAAGATGAGATTGGTAACCGGTGTAACAAAACAAACCAACTCATTGACCAAATTGCACCAATATTAAGAAACAAACATGTGTCAGTAGAAACCAAAAGAGCAATCTATGACACAATGTTATCAATGCCATACCTGGACAATGACAGAAAAGGAGAGACAACAATTTCAACAACTGAAATTAGATTTCTGTGAAGGACTCTCAATATATCAAGAAGTGCTATGATTAGAAACGATTAAATCGGAAGGAAAATGATGATAAGGCAGCTCTGGATTTCATTAAAAGACAAGGAGTGAAATGGTTTGGCCATGTAATGCGGATGTCAGCAGACAGTATACCACAGCAAGCAATTATGTCCAGCCGAGGCGGGAAGCGAAGTCGAGGCTGAGCATGCAAGCGAATGACAGAGGGAACTACAGAATGCCTGGCAATTCCCGGCACACAGTCGGGCTCCTTTCCGTAGATTAAACTTCACCTCGGCACGGTAAGGTACTACAGCAGTGGTTCTCAACGTTCCTAAAGCCGCGACCCTTTAATACAGTTCCTTATGTTGTGTCGAGCCTCCAACCATACAATTATTTTCGCTGTTACTTCAGTGAATCTGTGTTTTCCGATAGTCTCTGGCGACCCCTGTGAAAGGGTCGTTCGATCAACAAAAGGGTCCCGACCCACAGGTTGAGAACTGCTATACTAGTGGATCAAGATGAGATGAGAGCCGAATACAACTGATGCTAACGTCGATGCATTTAAAGCAAGTTGAAGATGGTTCAAGAATTGAACGTGGGCGAGATTGTTTTTGTACGTGGACTTGACTTGGTTCGAGAAATTTCGTTGACAAACTGGAATTCATATTATCCAACAAAGAAAAAGACAAATGCCACTAGATCGTTACTTGTGAAAACACCCAGCCACTGTGCTAGCAATCGAACCGCTTCACAGGATATCATCATCATCATCATCAGGTGCCTTGGGGACTGGCGTTAACGATCATGTCTCTGCGTAATATTTTGAGGCATGACTGACTAGGGATAATACAGCGTTGGTTTCCCCTTGACTTCCGCCGGTTTATATATGGTTTGATTCCAATAGCCTTTGTCTAAAGAGACTTACCCTGCAAGGCAACAGGGGGGGGGGGGGGGGAGTAGTTATGGCGCCTCTTACCCGCCGATGGCCAACTCGTAGAGTTTTAAGGTATTTTATAGAGTTAGCTGTCCCACCAACTAACTCGCCTCCTCTCACAGGATATAAGCAGGTGGGGAAAAAAAAATTCCAGACATGCCTACACAGTTACACAACATTAGTATGGAATGGGACTCTCCTTCGAAGGCGTGGTCTTCGTATTCCCCCTCTACCATCTACTTGTGCTAGAAGCCATCGACCACAAAGGTAAGTTATATTGTACATTTTATATTATGTTTACCACACGTAAATCCTTAACAAGTCAACAACACCAACAACAACAAAAATTATATTTCTGGGGCGACCGAACGTTCTAATTGGATTTGCATTAATTTGAATTGGAAAAATAACTGCTGCTGCTCGCGAGCATTTTGGTTCGCCAACGGAGGCAAATAACGAATTAGGTTCGTGACTCGAAGTATCAGTTTAGCCAACTTTAGGACAGAAACAGGGTATGCCACGTTCCTCTGCTGCCGGCTGTCGCCAAAAGCGGGCCTCGTTCATGTGCTGACGATCATTCGTGCCAAGACAAAAGGCTGTCAATAATATTGTCTCGTTGTCTTACTATATCTCTCTTTCTTTACATATTTATAATTGTCACAAAATGCCCAGTATTTCTCTAATCATCATCATCATCATTAGCAGCAGCAGCATCAGCAGCAGCAGCAGCGTATGCCAGGCAGCGTAGGCGCTTGTGTCTCTCTGAGTTATCAGTCCTTTGCATTTTTCAATTAATTTCACTATTGATATTCCTCCATGCCTTGGTGTCATCCAGCCAGACATCGTCTCTCTCTCTCTCTCTCACCCGACAAATGCCTCTCTCTGCTGCTCCCTTAATTAAATACTCAACTGGTTTATAAATCCGATCTGATGCCTTGAAATTTTTTTTTTTTAATTTCGTCACTTTCAACCAACAACCCCAAAGTTAAAATTAAGATGTAGTTTAAAGAAGGGAGTAGGCGTGACACTTATTGTGGTAACTGAAGAAGACGGGGAGGCTGAGAAAGGTAAGTTGGGAAGATATGAAGTACAGGTAGACAAGAATTCATAAAACAGGCAGCAAGATGTCTTCATGACGTCACTTCCGCCGCGGTTGTTTGAAACTTGTGTCCGGACTTGTTCATAAACAAAACTGACAGCTGTGTGTTGGAACAGACTTAAAACGTTGTGCAGCCTGGTCATACAGTTAAAGTATTAGCGGCTTTAGATTATTGATGACCTTGGTGAGTGCTGCAGCCTATGTCTCGTCTGATTAACTCACCTGCAGTGTCTGTTGTCAAGGAGAGTTGTGTTTGTTTGGCTCGTACCTATTGTCGATAACCAGGGGGTAAATAGTAAATACTAAATTAATAATTATTATTTCAGACCAGTATCTGCAAAGCTCACAGATTCCTCTTCAGTGCCTGGCGCTGAAAGGCAGGACAGGGTGTAGAAAAAAAAACGTTTGGAAGACAGTATTTTGGTAAACGTCGGTTGCTAGAAGTTGCTACTTGTTTGTACTGACTCATTATTATTACTCATGTCCATGTCATGGTGTCAGGGTTGCTCCCTATTGGGAAATAAAATATTAACAATACACTGTCAAAGATTAAATCTTCATTTTTCTCAGTGCTGAAAGTCAATGGAAAAAAGTGATGTGCCTAAATTAATGTTCCATGTTAGTGTCTATTTAGTATTGTATTTAGAAAACAAGTAATTAAAGTAAAAGTAAACGGACCTTTCTAAACCATCAGTCCTATAGGTTAGGGGGCTATCTTCCAAATAACGGTCCCAAATTATCGAGGCCGAAAATTTTCCCTAACAGGGCCTCAGTCACATGTCAATTGCATACTTTTGACGACTTGAATTGCGCACTTCCGGCAACTTCCGCCACCGGCGAGAATATCTCCCACGCCGCTACGCGCGGCATTGATTGGGGCTAAACTAGATGGCTAGGACTCACGAGCAGCAGCTACCGCTTCTTCTGCAGCTTCCTACATTTTATTTGCATGTGAGTCCTAGCCATCTAGTTTAGCCCCAATCCATGCAGCGCGTAGCGGCGTGGGAGATACTCTCGGTGGTGGCGGTATAGTCCCCGGAAGTCCGCAATTCAAGTCGTCAAAATTATGCAATTGACATGTGACTGAGGCCCTGTTAGGGTAAATTTTCGGCCTCGATAATTTGGGACCGTTATTCGGAAGATAGCCGGTTAGGGCATATAATAAGGCCTAGTCCTATATTTTAAAGACCAGTCGGCACTTGGTGATTGATGTGGTTAATATCAGGCTTTGCATTTAAACCTGTTATAATATCCTGCTCTATAACTGGACATTAAGTCAGTCTTCTTTTATTATTTATTATAATGTATCTGTCTTATTCTTATGTTAACTCTTTTGTATTGTTTTATGTGAGGTGAGGTATCTTCACAGTTTATGACCTTTCACCAAAAAGATAATAATTAAAATGGTAGTTAGTTCAGTAAAAATTTATGTATTGTGTTTTTACTTTTAAACCATAACAGGAGTCCAGTGGTACCTTATTAAAACCCGTATGTCATAGGGCAGAAGCAAGGAAGGTCTAAAAAAAATTAGAAGGGGATATACAGTCACAGAGGGAAATCTACCAAACACAGAGAGAAGTGTATATATATATTTTATATATATATATATATCCGACTCGTAATCCAACGTACCGCGATAAAACTCACTACGGGCTGCGTGGATTTTTATTGTGGTATGTGACGTCGCAGGTCGACCCAGCCTCAAATGGGTACCACGGTGGGCTGTCCTGGGAAAGTAAAGACGGCCGGCATAATGCTGACCACATTACCCACCGAGTGCCGATTGGTCTGTAAAAAATATGGGTGCTTTTCCCATATGCCCGATGCGCCTAAGGGCGTGTAAAGGAATCTTTATATATATATATATATATATATATATATATATATATATATATATATATATATATATATATATATATATATATATATATATATATAAAATCACATTACATATTTCATCAGTTGCTTTTGTAAACCCTAGGTAATTGATTGACTGTACTTGCTTCAGTGTCATCCTAATTGTTGTAAATGCACCCATTTTTGCATCATGCTTCTAATGTAGACCCCCCCCCCCCCCCCCCCCCCACATCTCTAGGTTCTTGTGTGTATTTTTGGACTGTTGTCCTTGTCTTTGTCACCCCCAATATTTGGTATATCTCATTGCATATATAGAATTTTAGCCATGTTTATACATGCCTTTTTTCTTTCATTTGTTAGCAGGCTGAGTGTTGTGGTTTTCTATATTTGTTGCTTATACTTATCAGGTGGTTTCATTGATTTTTTTTTTCTATCATGCATTTGGGTTCTATACATCCCTACTTTAGTCTTCCTCCTCTCTCCTTCTGCCCAAACCACTTCATTCTCTGTTTTCCCCCCTTGTAATTTAGGTCAGGTCATGTTCCAGCCTTCTCACTAATGCAGTGGTCATAAACCATGATTTCGCTTGTGTTTATTTTGTACATATCCCTCCCTCCCTGTATTTATCATGTCCAGAAAGTTCAGCAGTGCAATTTGTGTGTAATGACAGGCTAATATCAAAGACTTGACAGCCTTACTCGTGAGCTGACGGTGCCATGCGACGTCCCAAGTATCGGCTCAGTCCTAATGAGGTTGAACGGTTGGTCAAGGAGGATCAGGAACAGAGGAGGAAACTACGAATCATACAGGTCAGTTGTTTTTTTTGTTTGTCTGTCACTTTGTGTTATCTGTCACTTTGTGTTATCTGTCACTGTGTGTTATCTGTCATTTTGTATGAACTCTCTGGATGACCTCAACAGCCTGTATTTTATGATATATGAATTCATCTGCTTGTACTGGTGTATGACCACATTGGCTTACAGAAAGTCTTTGTTCACCTCTAACTTGAGGAGCAGATCAGGGGCAAATCACCATGTTGATTTTTACAAAATTAGTAACCAAGTAAGGGTGTAGTGCCCCCTTAAACCTGAGTTAGTGGATTGGATGTTGGCAAGAAACTAGATGGCTCTGTGTGTGTGTGCGTGTGTTATGTACATTGAACATCCCTTCTTTTTCACCTCCTCTTTTACCTCTTTGGGTGTCGGGGGAGATATTCTTGCTCTTCTGGCTGCATCCACATGCTTTTGTAGTGTTTCTCTGATATTATCTTTCCATATTGTTCGTGGTCTACCTCAAGCTGTATGTCCTTTTCTTTTGGTGTACGACTTAACATTCTCTCTTAGAGCACAAACTATTTTTTTATTGCTGTATACACTCATTGCTGATTATCCTTCAAGAATTAGAAGTTTAAAAAAAAAAATAAGAACAATATGTCATCTTTTTCAAGGTATTAATTTGTAATAACTGCCTACAATGTTCTGAATTGCATTCTTTCATGTTTGTAGGTACGGGAACAGTCAAAAACCAATGCTGCCGTTATCAGAAATGATGTTCGAAGAGAAAAAGAGAGGTTGCTCAATAATTTTGCTGCAACGTTGAAAGTGAGTGACTAACTGTGTATGTATGTATCTGTGGGCATGCATTTCCAACCAGCCCCAGCATTTCTGTGTGTGGGTTGTTTGTGATTTCACTAGGCAATTTTACATTGAGTAGTTTGCCATTGCTTTCTGAAACCCTGGCTCTTGGAAGCACTATTGAAACCAATGCAAGGCGATCTGCTGCCAAATTGCCCACAGGTGGGTTGGAACATGGTACTGTGGAATTACACAGCACATTTGCAACACATAAGCCACAGATGCTGATTTGTGTACATGTAGGTAAACCCAGGGACTCCTATCTGTGTAAATAAATAAACTAAACAACTCTTTCTACACCAGTGGCACTACAGGCATATGAGGCAAAACTCAGATTTGTACAGACTATTCGGCACTTGGTGGCTAGTTTGACCAGCATGACACTGGGCTCCTTTACTTCCTAGGACGTTACCTCATAACCATGTTAAGCTGGCTTGACCTGTGAGCCAAGGTCAGTTTTTGAATTCCAGACTTTTGACCTGGGGGGGGGGGGGGGTGTGACTAGCAATTACACTGCTGTCACTCCCATGTGTATGTAAATGTATTAGTGATCATTGATTAGTAAGAACTATCATCACAGCACTCCAATAGGTTCATAGGGGCTCCGCTCTCTTCCTGGCTAGCTCCGCTCTCTTCCTGGCTAGCTCCGCTCTCTTCCTGGCTAGCTCCGCTCTCTTCCTGGCTAGCTCCGCTCTCTTCCTGGCTAGCTCCGCTCTCTCCCTGGCTAGCTCCGCTCTCTCCCTGGCTAGCTCCGCTCTCTCCCTGGCTAGCTCCGCTCTCTCCCTGACTAGCTCCGCTCTCTTCCTGGCTAGCTCCGCTCTCTTCCTGGCTAGCTCCACTCTCTTCCTGGCTAGCTCCGCTCTCTTCCTGTCTAGCTCCGCTCTCTTCCTGGCTAGCTCCGCTCTCTTCCTGGCTAGCTCCGCTCTCTTCCTGGCTAGCTCCGCACAGGTAACATGACTGATCCTCGCCTGTTCTGTGCTGCTCAATCAAACTTCTTCTGCCTTTGTTGGAATGTTCACGCATGGTTGGTACAGGTTGTATCCCAGCATCCACCAGCCTGGGCAGGGATACTGAGTCCTGCTTGTTGTGGCAGTCTTCTTCGTGGTATGCGGCTGGCATGGCGTACCGCCTAGACGCTCGTGTGCGGATCGGAAGGTGGTGGGTTCGCTCCCTGGCAGAGCCAGACTTTTTTCAAAATTGACCTTGACTACCAGGTCGACCCAGCCTTGAGTGGGTACCTGGTGCAGTCCCGGGAATTAAAGGCGGCCACAGTGATGCTGACCACATCACCCATCTTGTGCCGATTGTTCTGTAAAAATATAGGTCTAGACCTAAATGCCCTATATGCCTAGAGGGGTGGAAAGGTACCTTTACTTTTTTCAAATGGCATCACTCCTGTCCATTGCAACTAGACGTGGTAACCACCTTGTCCTCCAGCTGACTGCCTTGAGCACCCGCATTGCAAGGTAAAGCAAGAAGCCATTCTTGTCTGATGAAGCCAGTTTGGTTTTTCTTGAGCATATTTGTTGAATCCCCCAGTAAATGTAGTATTATTAGGTTGGTTGCGTATCCTTTACAGGACGTTGCAGAACCATCCCCAACTACCCCTGGCTGTTGTGTGGTTTTTCTAGGCAAATTTCAGTAGTTTGCCATTGCTTTCTGGACGGTCAGCCCACATGATACCACTGTCGAAACCAACGCAAGGCGCATGGCCCGCAGCTGGAATCGAACCCGGCATCCCGGCAATATTAATGTGTATATTTATATGCATGTGTATAAGTGCATACATGTGTGTGGGGGCATCAGTCTCTCTGTCCAGCTAACCACCTGTGATCAGGCATCATCTCTAATGCTGTATATTCTGAATTGCTGTAGGTACAGCTGGAAGCAGAGAAGAAGGAGAATATTCGAAAGTGTGAGCACAAGTATGAGAGCACTTTACGAGCAATAGGCGAAGGTCACAAAGAAGCTTTAATACATGTAAGTGACATGTCGGTGTATGTGTCGTGTGAGTGACAAGTCAGTCTGTTTGTCACATGAGTGGCACACAAATGTGGTTGTCGTATCATCATCCTCATCCTTTGTGTGCTGTTAGATGTCACAGAAGGCTCGCATTTGATTCCTCAACTCCACTCAGTTGCATGCAACTCTCTTAAAGCTGTAAATGGTCTTAAAGCTGTATATGGTCTTAAAACTGTATGTGGTCTTAAAGCTGTATGTGGTCTTAATACTGCATATGGTCTTAAACCTGTATATGGTCTTAAAGCTGTATATGGTCTTAAAGCTGTATATGGTCTTAAACCTGTATATGGTCTTAAAGCTGTATATGGTCTTAAAGCTGTATATGGTCGCAAAGCTCTATATGGTCGCAAAGCTGTATATGGTCGCAAAGCTCTATATGGTCGCAAAGCTGTATATGGTCGCAAAGCTGTTTAACTTTAAGCTCCATATTTTGTTTAGTATTTTAAAGATTACTGTTGCTTTGCAAGTGTATATCATAATTTCTTTTGATGTATTTCCTTGAGTCAAAATTGCTACAAAGTTAGATGAAATAGTCCGTTATTTGTGTTGGTTTGTTCTCTATCATGTCATCTACATGATCTGGTGCTGGTATCTTTACTATATTTGTTTTCTCATAAATTATTTGTAATTATATTTTTGTATTTGCATGTCTTTGATATTTTTACCCAACAGATGCCATGTGTATATGAGTTGTTTGTCATGCAGATATGGTTACCCTATGTCACTAGCAAATGTTATAATTTTATACAGTTGTCAAGTTTTCTCAGCGTGGGTCTTAACCATTGTCACCGTCTTCTTGTTGGTCTGCTGGAGTTCTCCCAACTCTCTACATTAGTGATTCTATCATACCATTTAATTCCCTCTATTCTGCACAGGCACCAGTTAATGAATGTTTGTAGCCCTTTGGTAATCGCCTCAGCTGCTTTTCATGCCTCTGCTACATAAAACAGCACTGAACCGACACTAGAATTAAAAACGGCAAGTTTAGCATTAGTTTTAACTTCCATTGACTCCACAAATTTTCCAGTGCCGTGAAAGCTTTTTCTTGTTTGCAGCAGTATTTTAATATTTCCATCAATTACGACATCTTTATCTACATTACTACCCATAAAGGTATGCTACTCCACATCTCGGAGCATGACATCATGAAGAGAAACTGCATCACCGTATGCCTAATCTGTTCTCATTGTCCCTGTCTATCTATACAGATGGCTTGTGTTGAAGGGCAAACAAAGTGCATGGGGGTTCATAACATTAGAAAAGTCGTCACTTCGCACAAGAAAGTCTTTCATATGATACCACAACATCTAGTTTGAGAGTAGAGCTGGTCACTGCTGCTTTCCGCGTGCTTGAGAATCATCTGTACACACATGGCGTGATTGTAACTGACTCACAGAGCATGTTGGGAAATGTGCAGTCAGGCATACTCAGGGCAGAGTGGCAAGCATCACTTCGGAGGTCCTGAATAGTTAGCTTCCTTTGAATATTTTCTCCTGGTCATGCCGATGTGATAAGAAATGTGCATTCAGATTGGCCAGTTCTGCACCACTTTGTGGTGAATTGATTTATGACACGCTAGATGTTACGAGGGAACAGTGCGGAGGCACAGATAGATCATTACGGTGTGAGGAGAATGGCACTGCAGGGAGTTACCAGGGGACCTGGCCAGTGCTCAAAAACTCAGGGAAGAAGTGAGACAGATATACGATTGGACAGTTACCAATACCATCGGAACTCTTTGCTTGATGCTGAAGATGGGGATGGAACGCTTATGGGTGTGTCCTGAATGCTATGATGTTGATTCTTAATACAACATTCAACATTCATATCCTTGTCTTTCCCTTGTGGACTTGTGGACAGACCTAGCTCTCCTCGTACTAGTACAGTCTTACTTGGCTACAATTGTCATTTGTGATGTCACTTTCTTGTTGAACAGGGCGATGGTCAGAACAGGGCGGAACAACTGCAGAAACAGATGGAGGAGGAGGCAGCAGCTCAGGAGAGGTTCAAGCAGGCGTTGGAGCGCCAGCGCCAGGAAGATTCACTCAAGGAATTTGAAAAGACAAAGCATATTCTTGCCAGGTTGGGTGTGTGAGAGTGTCAATTCTAGAACTGTATCTTTTTTTGGAATTACAGATGGGTAGATGTGGAGGCTTGCTTCAGCTACATTGTAAAGATGTGTGCAAGCAGGACATGAACGATACAGGTATTGGGATAGATCATGGGAACAAACTGAACTGTCAATTCACTGTGTTGTGTGGAGGAGCAAATCAGGAAGAGGATGAGAATGAAGGAAATGATTGCAGAAAAGATGAGTTGAGTGTCTGGGAAAAAAAAAACACCACAGTAAATACATATAGTGGCAACAATGCTGCTGCAATCCCACGCTCTATTGTGGAAGACTTTTCTTAACGCGGACGGTTCTTGCTGGTCACACTCGGCATCATCATGTCAAGTGAGTCCCATGCCTCCTTAGAACACAGTGTAATACTCTAGCCTGGAAAGACATAAAGGTTCCAGAAAACAAAATGTCTTGTCCAGTCTTTGGATAAAAAAAAACTTTTTTCGCCTTTGGAGCATCTGGCATATGGGGCTAAACCTATATATCTACGGTTTTGCTGCCTAAGCTACTGGGTTAAGTGCTTGGTGTTGCTCTGTGAACTGTGTTTTTCATCTGGAATGCCTTTCATTTGTGCATCGATTGTGTCCTGTATTCAGTATGGTGGGTAGCCGGTTTACCTGTTGGCTGAAGAAATACATGTAATAATTTTGCGTGTGTTTGGCTAACTTAATGTGACTGACTACTTTTATCAATGACAAACTGCATTTCTGGTAGGGAATGTAGGCTTTGGCACCTCTAGCAACTGCCTGATGCATTTACTACATGCATGATATGTGGGAATTTGATATTCACTGGCACAGGAACAGAGCATGTATGGGGTGACTTGATTGCAGTGAAGTTAACACCTTGACTACTACACCTTGACTACTACTACTACTACTAATACCTACATGTGTATAGACCAGTCAACACTAAATGGGAGATGTAGTAAGCATCATGGTGGCCAGCTTTATTTCACAGGACATTTCCATGTTTCTCTTGTAAGCTGGGTTGGCCTGGGAGCCAGGGTCAGGTTTTGAGATAATAAAAGTGCAGATATCACAGGTTAGCTGTAATCTACAACATGCCAGCTACCCATTTGAGGGGGAAAACAAAAAGAAGTATGGAACAAAATGAGCTAAATGATGACTTAAGTGGGTGAACATCATATTTGTATAGTGGGCCAGTTCTAGAGTGAATAGATATCATAAATGCTGTACGGATCAGGTTAGTAAATGATGATAAATCTCTAACAATAACACAGTTGTGTAGCATGGGAGTGAAGTATGCTGAAGCATGTCTATACCGCCCTCTAGGCCGAGGTAGGAGACACTATAACCAGTTCCTTATGGCAACAGTCAGTAGGGGTACCTTGAAATGGCTGCTGCATCAGAGGACTCAGCATGTTTGGGAATGGCCAGTGTGCAGTGACGTCGATGTTGATAACTGAATGATGGTTTTGTCCAGACAGCATGTATGGGAATGGCCAATGTGCAGTGACGTCGATGTTGATAACTGAATGATGGTGTTGTCCAGACAGCATGTATGGGAATGGCCAATGTGCAGTGATGTCGATGTTGATAACTGAATGATGGTGTTGTCCAGACAGCATGTGATGTGATAGTAAGGTCTTTTTTGTTTCATCATTTACAGACAGGCTGCCTTACTGACGGAAAAACAGAGAGCTATGGAGGTTGCTAGTCTACCTCCACCACCACCTGATATCAGCGTGGAGTTAGAGAAAACTAAGAGTGAGTTTTTTTAACATTGTAATAATTGTGGTGATGGTAGAATTGGTAGTAGTAGTATTGGTGGTCATTGTTGTTATAGTTGTCATTTTAGCCAGATCTGTAAAACAGATGTGCATGTAACACAGGTTCTGGAACAAGACTAAAGTCCAGAGGTGGGTGAACAACCAGAACTTTCCGTCACAGCTTAAAGCTGGCGAACGCACATAGCACAAAACCTGGGCAGTATTCTTGAGACCATGTATCTTGTTCCTACGGCATGATCCCTTGCTTTGGCTGCCTTGTTGATTCCAAAGGAGAGGTAACACCAATATGTTTAGAACAAAGCATGCTGTAGAAGCTGTCGTATCAGAAGATCATTCAGTACTCTCTCTTTTCATCTGTCAGAGCTTCCCACCTGGACTTGCTGCCAACCAAAGCTAAGGGACCTGGTTTGCCCTATCAAAATATTAAGTTTTCAGGTTGCATTTCTTGTTCTTAAGATAAGGTTAGAATTATCCACCTGAAGTCAATGGTACAAGTAAAATGTTAGATTTGATATACCCTGCCCATAAATCTGATCAAGACCTGACATCAACAGCCCAGGTACACTCTAGCTTATATAACAGTTTTGAGTTGATTTCACTTGACCCATGCCACATGTCACCCTAGGACACAGCTATTTGTGGCTTTACCTATCATGATGCATGCTTCCCAACTTCTAGAGTTGAGAGTAAAATTGAGAATGGTTCAGTAACAGAGACTGAAGTACTGTGAAGTGGTGTTGGACCTTCATATATTTTGGACTATCACTTGTAAGGTGTTGGACCTTCAGATATTTTGGACTATCACTTGTAAGGTGTTGGACCTTCAGATATTTTGGACTATCACATATAAGGTGTTGGACCTTCATATATTTTGGACTATCACTTGTAAGGTGTTGGACCTTCATATATTTTGTAACACCACATGTGAGCTGTTGGACCTTCATATATTTTGGATCAGCAAATGTTAAATTTCGAACCAGCACATTTCACTTTCTCTGTGTCTTAATTTCCAAGAAAATTATGACAATTGTTGGTGCCCTATGTTATGAGACTAGATAGACCCTTGTGCCAGACTGGTTGGGAAAAATTATTCTAACTCTGCTAGGGGTTGATTGTAGACCATTGCTTTGGTGGGTAAGAGAATTAAGGACTGTGTCATAGGAAGCTCCAGTCAAACTCAGCTCTTCATGCATGTGTGCTGCATTTTTATTTGTGGAGCAGCATGCTTTCTCTGTGACTCAGTGAGTAGGCTCAGGGAGACAGAGATTAGCTGGGTCTGAAGACAGCAGTCGGTGTGTCTGAGGCGGTCAGGGCTGACAAGGATCAGGTTCATTTCCATATCAGGGCACACCTGTGTGTAAGGAAATGATCAAACTGATAGATTTGCAGTTAAGGCTGATGTGAAGGGCGAATGGGACATGGACCAGACTGATATACTGAATGTTCTGTGAGAAATAAGACATTTGGAAGAACCAAGTGATGACTGTGAATCTGCAACCATCGCCAGACTGCAAAAACGGCATGTTAAATGGAGTGTATCCAGACAAGAGCTTCTTCTAAAAGTCCATGCTGTGTGGCGTTGTTAGTCATGTCTGTCCACAACCTTCTGTCTTGTGTACTTTCAATCAGTTCTGACACTGACGATCCTACATGCCATGTGGCATTAGTACTTTCTATCCACAACCTTCTGTCTCGTGTACTTTCAATCAGCTCTGACACTGATGATCCTACATGCCATGTGGCATTGGTACTTTCTATCCACAACCTTCTGTCTTGTGTACTTTCAATCAGCTCTGACACTGATGATCTTACATGCCATGTGGCATTGGTACTTTCTATCCACAACCTTCTGTCTCGTGTACTTTCAATCAGCTCTGACACTGATGATCCTACATGCCATGTGGCATTGGTACTTTCTATCCACAACCTTCTGTCTCGTGTACTTTCAATCAGCTCTGACACTGATGATCCTACATGCCATGTGGCATTGGTACTTTCTATCCACAACCTTCTGTCTCGTGTACTTTCAATCAGCTCTGACACTGATGATCCTACATGCCATGTGGCATTGGTACTTTCTATCCACAACCTTCTGTCTCGTGTACTTTCAATCAGCTCTGACACTGATGATCCTCCATGCCATGTGGCATTGGTACTTTCTATCCACAACCTTCTGTCTCGTGTACTTTCAATCAGCTCTGACACTGATGATCCTCCATGCCATGTGGCATTGGTACTTTCTATCCACAACCTTCTGTCTCGTGTACTTTCAATCAGCTCTGACACTGATGATCCTACATGCCATGTGGCATTGGTACTTTCTATCCACAACCTTCTGTCTCGTGTACTTTCAATCAGCTCTGACACTGATGATCCTACATGCCATGTGGCATTGGTACTTTCTATCCACAACCTTCTGTCTCGTGTACTTTCAATCAGCTCTGACACTGATGATCCTCCATGCCATGTGGCATTGGTACTTTCTATCCACAACCTTCTGTCTCGTGTACTTTCAATCAGCTCTGACACTGATGATCCTCCATGCCATGTGGCATTGGTACTTTCTATCCACAACCTTCTATCTCGTGTACTTTCAATCAGCTCTGACACTGATGATCCTCCATGCCATGTGGCATTGGTACTTTCTATCCACAACCTTCTGTCTCGTGTACTTTCAATCAGCTCTGACACTGATGATCCTACATGCCATGTGGCATTGGTACTTTCTATCCACAACCTTCTGTCTCGTGTACTTTCAATCAGCTCTGACACTGATGATCCTACATGCCATGTGGCATTGGTACTTTCTATCCACAACCTTCTGTCTCGTGTACTTTCAATCAGCTCTGACACTGATGATCCTCCATGCCATGATGTCAAACTTATCAGCATCTGTTCCACACAAGATCATTATACAGGAAACCAAAGAAGAATTAGAAGCCGACAAAGAACTGGTGTCATCAGCCGTTGTACGCTGGGGATTTACCGAGAAGGGGATCCAGGCACTTATAGACTGAATGGTTTGATGTGTATTGAGGAATAATCTGTGACTAACTAATTGTATGGACCAGTGAGTTTAGTTAAATGCTTCAATATGGGTTAAACATTTATCTCATAATAGATATGGGTATGAAATAAAACACTGACCAGACCCCATGAACATGTAAGCTCTTTCTGTCTGTTTGCTGACTTGTTGTGTGTTTCTGTCATAGAACGAGCTATCCCAATGGTCGATATGCAGGCGTTTGCAACCACACACTATCACATCCCGGACTATCAGGTTGTGAGGGCAGGCTCTCAGGAACAGGTGATTATATCCTGTTGTTGTTTGATGAGCATGTCTTCCATTGGATAATGTTTTGTGTGTGCCGTGCATGTAGTTGTTTTGATTTTTGGGGTGTCTATGTATACAATGAAAGTGGTAGTCTCAGCTGTCACAGTAACTACAGTACGTACGGTGGTGGTGGGGGGGAGGGGGGTGTTTTCACACTGAAACAAAATATGAAATGTGAAACATATTGGGAAAACATTTGAAACATAGTACACCTGATGTTAGGAATCAAGATGTGATTTTTTGCACACTGTGAGGAGATATAATTGTGATAGCTTTACATTCGCTGGCAGAGTTGATGGGGGAAGAGCCAGCAGAAGACAAAGAGATTATTGCTTTAATGGTCTGGCTCCATGGTGTGATTTGAATAAGGAAACAAACTGACCTAATCCAAGGCTGTGAAGACAGGGAGAGATTGTCTGCCTTGACTGTTCAAGCTGGTTGCCACGAAGACAGGGAGAGATTGTCAACCTTGACTGTTCAAGCTGATTGCCACGAAGACAGGGAGAGATTGTCAACCTTGACTGTTCAAGCTGGGTGCCACGAAGACAGGGAGAGATTGTCAACCTTGACTGTTCAAGCTGATTGCCACGAAGACAGGGAGAGATTGTCAACCTTGACTGTTCAAGCTGGGTACCATGAAGACAGGGAGAGATTGTCAACCTTGACTGTTCAAGCTGATTGCCATGAAGACAGGGAGAGATTGTCAACCTTGACTGTTCAAGCTGGGTGCCACAAAGACAGGGAGAGATTGTCAACCTTGACTGTTCAAGCTGGGTGCCACGAAGACAGGGAGAGATTGTCAACCTTGACTGTTCAAGCTGGGTGCCACGAAGACAGGGAGAGATTGTCAACCTTGACTGTTCAAGCTGGTTGCCACGAAGACAGGGAGAGATTGTCAACCTTGACTGTTCAAGCTGGGTGCCACGAAGACAGGGAGAGATTGTCAACCTTGACTGTTCAAGCTGATTGCCACGAAGACAGGGAGAGATTGTCAACCTTGACTGTTCAAGCTGGGTGTCATGAAGACAGGGAGAGATTGTCAACCTTGACTGTTCAAGCTGGGTGCCACGAAGACAGGGAGAGACTGTCAACCTTGACTGTTCAAGCTGGTTGCCACGAAGACAGGGAGAGATTGTCAACCTTGACTGTTCAAGCTGATTGCCACGAAGACAGGGAGATATTGTCAACCTTGACTGTTTAAGCTGGGTGCCACGAAGACAGGGAGAGATTGTCAGCCTTGACTGTTCAAGCTGGTTGCCACGAAGACAGGGAGAGATTGTCGGCCATGATTGTTCAAGATGATTGCTAGGGTTCCTGATGATGGGGAGAAACAGTTGTGTAGTGGCTAAATGCTTCATCTGCTGGCTGGAAAGTCAGGTGTTCGAATCAGCATCGGGTCAGACCCCACCCCCCCCCCCCCCTCCAAATTAACTTGGCTGCCATGTCGACCCAGCTTAAAATAGGTGCCAGGTAAAGTCCTGGGAAGTAAAGGCAGGTGTGGTGGTGACCACTTGACCTACAAATGATTAGTCTATCAAAATAGGTCCTTTACCTGACATAGTTGATGGTGGATAGTTTATTTCAAATTTAAATTATTTAAGTGATATATGTGTGTAATTTGGCGTATGTGTTGTTTGTTTTGAGTGCAGCTATTTAGCCTTTTATTTTGTTATTGTGGAGTTGCATCATGGGGTTTTAATTCTGTTGTACGTAGTGGTATGTGCACATAGTTTTAGTAAGTCATTGTTCCCTCTGTTGTTTGGTTTAGTTTGTGTTGTCACTAGCTTGTACACCTGTGTCGTTGGGTTTAGTTTGTGTTATCACTAGCTTGCGTACCTGTGTCGTTGGGTTTAGTTTGTGTGTCACTAGCTTGCACACCTGTGTCGTTGGGTTTAGTTTGTCTGTCACTAGCTTGCACACCTGTGTCGTTGGGTTTAGTTTGTCTGTCACTAGCTTGCACACCTGTGTCGTTGGGTTTAGTTTGTGTGTCACTAGCTTGCACACCTGTGTCGTTGAGTTTAGTTTGTCTGTCACTAGCTTGCACACCTGTGTCGTTGGGTTTAGTTTGTGTGTCACTAGCTTGCGTACCTGTGTCGTTGAGTTTAGTTTGTCTGTCACTAGCTTGCACACCTGTGTCGTTGAGTTTAGTTTGTCTGTCACTAGCTTGCACACCTGTGTCGTTGAGTTTAGTTTGTCTGTCACTAGCTTGCACACCTGTGTCGTTGGGTTTAGTTTGTGTGTCACTAGCTTGCACACCTGTGTCGTTGGGTTAAGTTTGTGATATCACTAGCTTGTACACCTGTGTCGTTGGGTTTAGTTTGTGTGTCACTAGCTTGCACACCTGTGTCGTTGAGTTTAGTTTGTCTGTCACTAGCTTGCACACCTGTGTCGTTGGGTTAAGTTTGTGTTATCACTAGCTTGCGTACCTGTGTCGTTGAGTTTAGTTTGTCTGTCACTAGCTTGCACACCTGTGTCGTTGGGTTAAGTTTGTGTTATCACTAGCTTGTACACCTGTGTCATTGGGTTAAGTTTGTGTTATCACTAGCTTGCACACCTGTGTCGTTGGGTTAAGTTTGTGTTGTCACTAGCTTGTACACCTGTGTCGTTGGGTTTAGTTTGTGTTATCACTAGCTTGCGTACCTGTGTCGTTGAGTTTAGTTTGTGTGTCACTAGCTTGCACACCTGTGTCGTTGGGTTAAGTTTGTGTTATCACTAGCTTGCGTACCTGTGTCGTTGAGTTTAGTTTGTCTGTCACTAGCTTGCACACCTGTGTCGTTGGGTTAAGTTTGTGTTATCACTAGCTTGCGTACCTGTGTCGTTGGGTTTAGTTTGTGTTATCACTAGCTTGCGTACCTGTGTCGTTGAGTTTAGTTTGTGTTATCACTAGCTTGCACACCTGTGTCGTTGGGTTTAGTTTGTGTTATCACTAGCTTGCACACCTGTGTCGTTGGGTTTAGTTTGTGTGTCACTAGCTTGCGTACCTGTGTCGCTGGGTTTAGTTTGTCTGTCACTAGCTTGCGTACCTGTGTCGCTGGGTTTAGTTTGTCTGTCACTAGCTTGCGTACCTGTGTCGTTGAGTTTAGTTTGTCTGTCACTAGCTTGCACACCTGTGTCGTTGGGTTAAGTTTGTGTGTCACTAGCTTGCGTACCTGTGTCGTTGAGTTTAGTTTGTCTGTCACTAGCTTGCACACCTGTGTCGTTGGGTTAAGTTTGTGTGTCACTAGCTTGCGTACCTGTGTCGTTGAGTTTAGTTTGTGTGTCACTAGCTTGCACACCTGTGTCGTTGGGTTAAGTTTGTGTTATCACTAGCTTGCACACCTGTGTCGTTGGGTTTAGTTTGTGTTATCACTAGCTTGCACACCTGTGTCGCTGGGTTTAGTTTGTCTGTCACTAGCTTGCGTACCTGTGTCGCTGGGTTTAGTTTGTGTGTCACTAGCTTGCGTACCTGTGTCGCTGGGTTTAGTTTGTGTGTCACTAGCTTGCACACCTGTGTTGTTGAGTTTAGTTTGTCTGTCACTAGCTTGCACACCTGTGTCGTTGAGTTTAGTTTGTCTGTCACTAGCTTGCACACCTGTGTCGTTGAGTTTAGTTTGTCTGTCACTAGCTTGCACACCTGTGTCGTTGGGTTTAGTTTGTGTGTCACTAGCTTGCACACCTGTGTCGTTGGGTTAAGTTTGTGATATCACTAGCTTGTACACCTGTGTCGTTGGGTTTAGTTTGTGTGTCACTAGCTTGCACACCTGTGTCGTTGAGTTTAGTTTGTCTGTCACTAGCTTGCACACCTGTGTCGTTGGGTTAAGTTTGTGTTATCACTAGCTTGCGTACCTGTGTCGTTGAGTTTAGTTTGTCTGTCACTAGCTTGCACACCTGTGTCGTTGGGTTAAGTTTGTGTTATCACTAGCTTGTACACCTGTGTCATTGGGTTAAGTTTGTGTTATCACTAGCTTGCACACCTGTGTCGTTGGGTTAAGTTTGTGTTGTCACTAGCTTGTACACCTGTGTCGTTGGGTTTAGTTTGTGTTATCACTAGCTTGCGTACCTGTGTCGTTGAGTTTAGTTTGTGTGTCACTAGCTTGCACACCTGTGTCGTTGGGTTAAGTTTGTGTTATCACTAGCTTGCGTACCTGTGTCGTTGAGTTTAGTTTGTCTGTCACTAGCTTGCACACCTGTGTCGTTGGGTTAAGTTTGTGTTATCACTAGCTTGCGTACCTGTGTCGTTGGGTTTAGTTTGTGTTATCACTAGCTTGCGTACCTGTGTCGTTGAGTTTAGTTTGTGTTATCACTAGCTTGCACACCTGTGTCGTTGGGTTTAGTTTGTGTTATCACTAGCTTGCACACCTGTGTCGTTGGGTTTAGTTTGTGTGTCACTAGCTTGCGTACCTGTGTCGCTGGGTTTAGTTTGTCTGTCACTAGCTTGCGTACCTGTGTCGCTGGGTTTAGTTTGTCTGTCACTAGCTTGCGTACCTGTGTCGTTGAGTTTAGTTTGTCTGTCACTAGCTTGCACACCTGTGTCGTTGGGTTAAGTTTGTGTGTCACTAGCTTGCGTACCTGTGTCGTTGAGTTTAGTTTGTCTGTCACTAGCTTGCACACCTGTGTCGTTGGGTTAAGTTTGTGTGTCACTAGCTTGCGTACCTGTGTCGTTGAGTTTAGTTTGTGTGTCACTAGCTTGCACACCTGTGTCGTTGGGTTAAGTTTGTGTTATCACTAGCTTGCACACCTGTGTCGTTGGGTTTAGTTTGTGTTATCACTAGCTTGCACACCTGTGTCGCTGGGTTTAGTTTGTCTGTCACTAGCTTGCGTACCTGTGTCGCTGGGTTTAGTTTGTGTGTCACTAGCTTGCGTACCTGTGTCGCTGGGTTTAGTTTGTGTGTCACTAGCTTGCACACCTGTGTTGTTGGGTTTAGTTTGTGTGTCACTAGCTTGCACACCTGTGTCGTTGGGTTTAGTTTGTGTGTCACTAGCTTGCACACCTGTGTCGTTGAGTTTAGTTTGTGTTATCACTAGCTTGCACACCTGTGTCATTGGGTTTAGTTTGTGTGTCACTAGCTTGCATTCCTGTGTCGTTGGGTTTAGTTTGTGTGTCACTAGCTTGCACACCTGTGTCGTTGGGTTTAGTTTGTCTGTCACTAGCTTGCACACCTGTGTCGTTGGGTTAAGTTTGTGTTGTCACTAGCTTGCACACCTGTGTCGTTGAGTTAAGTTTGTGTTGTCACTAGCTTGCACACCTGTGTCGTTGAGTTTAGTTTGTGTGTCACTAGCTTGCACACCTGTGTCGTTGGGTTAAGTTTGTGTTATCACTAGCTTGCACACCTGTGTCGTTGGGTTTAGTTTGTGTTATCACTAGCTTGCACACCTGTGTCGTTGGGTTTAGTTTGTGTGTCACTAGCTTGCATTCCTGTGTCGTTGAGTTTAGTTTGTCTGTCACTAGCTTGCACACCTGTGTCGTTGAGTTTAGTTTGTGTGTCACTAGCTTGCACACCTGTGTCGTTGAGTTTAGTTTGTGTGTCACTAGCTTGCAAACCTGTGTCGTTGAGTTTAGTTTGTGTGTCACTAGCTTGCACACCTGTGTCGTTGGGTTTAGTTTGTGTGTCACTAGCTTGCACACCTGTGTCGTTGGGTTTAGTTTGTGTGTCACTAGCTTGCACACCTGTATCGTTGAGTTTAGTTTGTGTGTCACTAGCTTGCACACCTGTGTCGTTGGGTTTAGTTTGTGTGTCACTAGCTTGCATTCCTGTGTCGTTGAGTTTAGTTTGTGTTATCACTAGCTTGCACACCTGTGTCGTTGGGTTTAGTTTGTGTGTCACTAGCTTGCACACCTGTCGTTGAGTTAAGTTTGTGTTGTCACTAGCTTGCACACCTGTGTCGTTGGGTTTAGTTTGTCTGTCACTAGCTTGTGTACCTGTGTCGTTGGGTTTAGTTTGTTTTGTCACTAGCTTGCGTACCTGTGTCGTTGGGTTTAGTTTGTGTGTCACTAGCTTGCGTACCTGTGTCATTGGGTTTAGTTTGTGTGTCACTAGCTTGCGTACCTGTGTCGTTGGGTTTAGTTTGTCTGTCACTAGCTTGCACACCTGTGTTGTTGAGTTTAGTTTGTGTGTCACTAGCTTGCGTACCTGTGTCGTTGGGTTTAGTTTGTCTGTCACTAGCTTGCACACCTGTGTTGTTGAGTTTAGTTTGTGTGTCACTAGCTTGCGTACCTGTGTCGTTGGGTTTAGTTTGTCTGTCACTAGCTTGCACACCTGTGTCGTTGGGTTTAGTTTGTGTGTCACTAGCTTGCGTACCTGTGTCGTTGGGTTTAGTTTGTGTGTCACTAGCTTGCGTACCTGTGTCGTTGGGTTTAGTTTGTGTATCACTAGCTTGCGTACCTGTGTCGTTGGGTTTAGTTTGTGTTGTCACTAGCTTGCGTACCTGTGTCATTGGGTTTAGTTTGTGTTGTCACTAGCTTGCGTACCTGTGTCGTTGGGTTTAGTTTGTGTGTCACTAGCTTGCGTACCTGTGTCGTTGGGTTTAGTTTGTCTGTCACTAGCTTGCACACCTGTGTCGTTGGGTTTAGTTTGTCTGTCACTAGCTTGCACACCTGTGTCGTTGGGTTTAGTTTGTCTGTCACTAGCGTGTCTACCTATGTTCTGCAGCTGTACAATGCCAAATCTCAAGCAGACGACTGTGATCTCAAACTGAAACAGGACTTGGAAGACAAGGCGCGCTCTGAGCATGCGCAGTTAGAACGAGCCCGCATTCGTGGCAATGAGGCTCTCCAGAAGGAACTGCTCAAACACGTAAGTCCCGTTTCATATTTACCTAACCAATTTGCTTCAGCAGTATTCCAGTTTTCATAGCTCTTCAGAACAGATCACAGTCTGAAGAGAATGATGTAACAGGGAGTCGCCAGCTGATCTAGCTAACACTTAGTGGAAAAGCAGAATTAGCATGTAGTCAGATTGCTATTGCTACCACTGAGTGGGAACTCTTAAGCTGGCTCCTAAAGATGGAGACTGAGCACTTATGGGAATGTGTCAAGTTTTCTGATGTTGGCTCTCAGCTTAATGCAGCTCAACAGGATTCATCTTGCCTGTTCATATCTCACTATCTCTAAGATTATACACCCATTTATGTGCTGATAATTTTCAAAGAGATAATAAAACACCTTTAGCAATCTGCCATGGATGCCTTCCCCTGTCTTGTGTCCATTACTCGTGCTAGTGTGTAAGATATCAGAATGTGGGAAAGTGCACATTAATATTCATAAAAAGGAGGACGGAGGTAAATGTAAACATTTTTTTTTTGCATGAAGCTTATTTGACAAGTTCTGCTCTATGAATCTTGAGAGAATTGCTGCTGCTGCAAAAAAATTGCGTGAAAAGTGAGACCAGCACAGGGATCTTGTGGTTTGTGGAGAAAACAGTTGCAGTATATGTTTTTCATTTGCCCTCGTGTTCAGAAAATTATGCTCTTAAATTAATTTTCAATGAATAATGAAGATAGAAACATGAAATTTTGCACACTTCAAATTTGACCTTCCTCGTTTGTAGGTATGAAATGGCATGGCATTCCAATAAAACAAACAGCTTCACTAATCCATTAAATTCGGATGCAAAGACATTGAACATTACAAACAGTGAATTATTATACAATGTGTGATTGGGGGAAAAAGAAAGTGATGATTATTGATAAACATTTGTGTGATATGTATGGAAGTTGTGCAGTAGTTACGGGCATTGTTGGTCTCTGTGTTTAGAGAGTTAAAGTTAGTGTGATTCTTTTGAATGTGATGCCAAGAATTGAGGCAACCTGTTCTGCAGAGACATCAAAACTATAACACAGAACTCAGCATTCAGTTATCAGGGTTTGGCAGAACAGTGCAACAGATTTGTTTCTCTAACACGACAATGCATAACCTCATGCAAGTTAGAAAACATTGGTTGCAATCAGCAAATTGAGTTGGACTGTACTCTGACACCCGCCATATAGCCCCAGTTTGGCTGTCTCTGATTTTCATCTCTTTGGTCAACTTCAAACACACTATGTTTGACAAGGTCTCAGAATGATGCAAATATAATTCATGCTATGAAGACAGGGCAAGACAAAAGCTTGTCAAACCAATGTGTACCTGACCTTGTTTCCCGGTAGCAAAAGATCATAGACGTGTTCGAAGCCGATTGAAAATATGAAGTTGATGCTTTAAGAAGATGTCTTATACAGTGTATTGTGAGTGCATTTCGTACACAATTTGCTGATGTTTCACTGCAAGGTTCTTGCTCTACAGACACAAATATTTGTTCCTTTATTCTTCTGACAGGGGTCAATTGCTTAAGGTTAATTAATGTTATTTAAAAATGTATAAATTGTAGTTTTTGCTTCTCTTTGTTCACTGTCACCACGGCATGAATAACATTGTCTTTAAAAGTACATTTATTTATTTTATCTTTCTTTAGTAGAATCATTGCTTCCGTCTCACCGTGTTTCAAGCTGAGATCCATGTTTTCACTTTGTACAATGCTTTATTGATCATTTTCTGTAGTTTCCTTCTAACCTGTTTGTTATCAACACAGTGTCAGTGATATAACTTATTGATACAAGTTGACCTCTAGTTCAGGCATGCACACACATAAAGATGTGACTATACATATATACACACAGACACACACTCCTTGAGCAGTTATGTGGAATCATGTAGCTACAGACATTTTGGTTCCATGAACATTTGAAGTTACACATGACAGATTAAGACCTGCATAATTTTCCTGCAAACATTACCAATCCCCCCCCAAAAAACTGTCTTGGACCAGTAGTTTCAATACATCTTTCGTGTCTTAACTTTCAAAAAACAAGTGCTGAATGTGTTTCCATTCTATTGCAGGACTATGAAGACATGTTGAAAGATCTCAGTCTTCTTCAGAAAAAGGATAGGAGGCTGCGCAAGAAGATGCTGTCTCAAATCCCAGTTAGTAAACATGCTTTAATTGCGTTGTTTCTCTAGTTTTTTACACTTGTCATTTGTTTATATATTGTGTGTGTTTATGCATTTGTGTGTGTGTGTGTGTGTGATAAAGCTTTTAAGGTCAACTTTCTTTGTCTTCTTCTCCTCCTCTGCTGATCTAGTATCTTGACAAGAATTAGATTTTTAAACTGTGTCTTGCTGTGGGCCATGCACCTTGCGTTGGTTTCAACAGTGGTATAAAAAAAGTCGACCGTCCAGAAAGCAATGGCAAACTACTGGACGTAATTTGCCTAGAAAAACTGCACAACAGCCAGTAGCTGATAGGATTGGTTTTGCAATATCCTGTAAAGGATATGCAACTAACCTGTGTCTAGCTGTATGGCATGTGTGTACCAGAGTTCATGTGGAAAGTATAGCAGACATTGTAGAGAATATACGCAGCAAATAGGAGAGCACGTTAAGCAATAAACATTCGGTTGGCACCTTTCTGTTTTTCCAGACATCAGTTGTTATATTGTGCTGTGGGAATGCATGGCAATCACATCCCATGGTGAGTGTGACTAGCAAGACTTGCCAGCATTGAGACAAGTCTTCCAGACATCTGTTGTATTGTGCTGTGGGAATGCATGACAATCACATTCCATGGTGACGGTGAGTGTGACTAGCAACACCTGCCAGCGTTGAGACAAGTCTTCCAGAATTAGAGCCTGGGATTTCTGGACCATTCTTGTGATCACCTGTGTTTAATGTTTCTTCCCAGACGCTCAGCTTTCAGCTTCTTTTAAACCATAGGGTACCCCAGTATCACTGTTTTGTGCAGTTAAACAGCATATCTGGGATTTGCTTTTTCCAGGCAACAGTCTTTTTAGAGATAAAAAATAAAATTTCAAGTGCTATTGTTATAGAGATATAAACATTTTCAAGTGCTATTGTAACCTCTAAACATCAAGGGAGATTGGTTAATAAGCAGCATCTTGTCTTGGAAGCTCAACTATTTTCACCATATTAGGTGCCACGGCGAATTCCATGGTACCGGGAAGGAGGGGCAGGAGCTGACCAGCATGAAGATGGGCACAAGATATAAGTGACTTCTTGGATATGAAATAGCACGAGGTGAGAGAGCTGGCAAGCGACCGAGTCTCTGTCAGGCAGACCATGATGGAAGCGGCGTTCTGCAAAGGACCTGCTACATCAGGGCTATTCAGCTGGCGACCCACAGGCCAAGTCTGGCCCATGGAAGCTAGCAAGTGACTTATAGATCATTGCTAGTGTGTTAAATTACTGACGTGTCTATGGTGGGGCTCTGATCCGTGAAGGCTAGCAAGTGACTCATGGATCATTGCTACTTGTGTTATATTACTGACGTGTCTATGGTGGGGCTCTGATCCGTGAAGGCTAGCAAGTGACTCATGGATCATTGCTACTTGTGTTATATTACTGACGTGTCTATGGTGGGGCTCTGACCCGTGAAGGCTAGCAAGTGACTCATGGATCATTGCTAGTGTGTTATATTACTGACGTGTCTATGGTGGGGCTCTGACCCGTGAAGGCAAGCAAGTGACTCATGGATCATTACTTGTTGTGTTATATTACTGACGTGTCTATGGTGGGGCTCTGACCCGTGAAGGCTAGCAAGTGACTCATGGATCATTACTTGTTGTGTTATATTACTGACGTGTCTATGGTGGGGCTCTGACCCATAAAGGCTAGCAAGTGACTCATGGATCATTACTTGTTGTGTTATATTACTGACGTGTCTATGGTGGGGCTCTGACAGCGCTTTACTAGTGCAGTTTCCACTCATGGACAGAAGCCTACGGTTTCAATGCCTAAGCTACTGAGTAAAGTGCTTGGTGCAGCACTGTGAGGTGTGTTTTTAAAGGGGGAATGCCTTTCATTTTTGCAACAGTTGGGTCCTGCATTTCATTATGTTCAGTAGCTTGTTTAAGCGTAGCTGGCAACATAACTAATGTAATAATTTGATGTCTGTATAGCCAAACTTATCATGACCAACTACTTTCATCACCAGCATTTCTGGTGGCCAATGTTGTCTTTTGTCTCATAGCAGCTGCCTTATGCGTTTAATGCTTACACATATTTTTGGGATTGTGCCAGGACTGATAGTTTTTTTTCTTCAAATTATTTGATTTTCACTGGCACAGGAAGGGCGTGACATGATTGCAGTGAAGGTGACACCTTGACTGTGACTAAGACTTGGTTTTCTTCAAAGCTTACATGTCAGGTCTGCTGGGTGTGTCCACTTTTGGCTAACAGCTCCTACAGTCTGCTGGGTGTGGCCACTTTTGGCTCACAGCTCCTACAGTCTGCTGGGTGTGGCCACTTTTGGCTCACAGCTCCTACAGTCTGCTGGGTGTGGCCACTTTGGCTCACAGCTCCTCCGATCTGCTGAGTGTGGCCACTTTTGGCTCACAGCTCCTACAATCTGCTGGGTGTGGCCACTTTTGGCTCACAGCTCCTCCGATCTGCTGAGTGTGGCCACTTTTGGCTCACAGCTCCTACAATCTGCTGGGTGTGGCCACTTTTGGTTCACAGCTCCTACAATCTGCTGGGTATGTCCACTTTTGGCTCACAGCTCCTACAATCTGCTGGGTGTGGCCACTTTGGCTAACAGCTCCTCTAGGATAGGACAGACTTTCAGGGCATGTTCTAGGTATCTGTTCAAAGACACCAGTAGAGAACTCTTTGGTCCACACCGAACATATGAATGAGTGTGTGTCTGTTGACTCTTCAGTGAACAATTCAACAAATGACTTTTTCACTGAGAGATTGAAGTCAGCAGAGAAGAGCTTGCTGTCACAGAAACATATTTTAGCCTGTAGTTCTCATTTTTCTGTGTTTTCCCTTAAAAGGGCAATTTGCTACTTTCATTATGGCTTACAGCAAGGCTGTGATATATGCACCCTTCAGACCAACACGTCCGATTTAAATAAACCACTATAATTAGTAATCTTATACATCATGCTTATTAGGGACAATATTTGTTTGAGGTGGGGTTAGGTTTTTGTGTGTGTGTGTGTGCCTGTGTGTGCTCATCTAATATGGGACCTGAGAATCAGCATGCAGAGAAGATTGTAACTATAGAAGTAGCCATGATTATAACCAAAGACCTGAATTTTCATTTTGTAGACAATTCTGCCTTTATCCTCAAGAAACAATTTAGGACGCGGACATGGAATGTCAGGAACGTATAATAACATGGGAATGGTGGCTGATATGTGGTGAACACATTTATGAATTTATGTGCATTTTTCTATTCCTTTCCAGAAACAGGTATTTATACCTCCAGAGATGTACCTGGAGGAGAAGAAAGAGAAACAGTATGAGATGGAGAGGAAATTTAACGAGATTTACATGGATCAGCTAAGTAAGAATTTATTAAGTCTCACATTCACTTCATTTCTTTCGTCACAGTGTGAATCTTTCAACATCAGTGCACTTATTTTTTGTTTTTTTCTCCCCTCTTCCTTCCTTCCCTCCTTCCTGCATCTATCTCTCTTTTTCTCCACCCCCTGTTACTTTCATATTTGTGGGCTTGATGTTTAAATTAAATGTTAAAGGTAATTTCGCAGAATAAATTATATTGAAAAGGAAGACTCTGACAGTGTGCAAAAGTTTATCGGAGAAAGCCAGCTCACAAACAGAAACAGAGAGACAGTGAGAGGCAGTCAGACTTTACTATTATAGCTGCTGGTTTCCTTACCTAGAAACAGAGAGACAGTGAGAGACAGTCAGACTTTACTATTATAGCTGCTGGTTTCCTCACCTAGAAACAGAGAGACAGTGAGAGGCAGTC
>CAJHNH020007002.1:375000-413611 GCA_905116865.2 Candidula unifasciata | reverse complement strand
AATGGGTACTTTCCAAAAACATCTGAGATGAATCTCAGACAAACCAGAGGTTTATGACAGTAAGAGAATCACCTAGTTTCATTACAACAGACAAGCAACACACACACATTCCAAGTATGCTGATCAGTTTTAAAGTGGGGTATGCAAGACCTGGGTGCCGACTGACTATATCATTAAGGGGAACAACTACTGTGACTATCTTGCAGTACTGTAAGCCTGCAGACCTTATGAAAGACGTGATCTAAACATAGATTGTCAAAACTCCATCACTCAGCCAGACTAGCATCTGTTCAGAATGCTTTAGTATATTTTCATCTCAGAGCACACCAGGTTTATAACAACATGTTTTACACTAATCTATGAACCTGAGGTTTATAACATGTTTGACACTACATCTTCTTTTGTGCTTTTCCTTAAAAGAGCAGTTGGCACAGTGTTGTTTACGGCAAGGCTGCAATCTTTCGCACCAAACTATCAGCAGATTCTCTAAACAGTTTTAAGTTGCAGTGGGTCTATTCTTTTTTCCCCTGACATCCCGGAATCCACACAGGAAATAACACACATCTCCAACATACTTCTGGGGGCTAGTGTTTGTTTTCATAATTCTGGTCACCACAATGTAGCGTGTAGCCTGAGTTCATCCTGGAAACATTTATTGCACTGTTCTGATTATAATTTTAAATGTATGATGAAAAATTCCGACTCAGAAAAAGGAGAAATTTATTGTCGCATACCTATGAATGTCAAACACTTTCAGTATGTGTATGCTTGTATAACAATGTATGACAATTCTAATTCGATAAAAGACACAATTCGATATAAACGACACAACCACACATAATTCGCACACTTTCTTTTGTCATATTAAATACTGTGTTGTGAGAACATAGTCCATTCTTGAGGGAAAACTGTGAGCACTGAGATAGCTTTAAACTGCTCCAGCCTATTTATGCTAAATCTTTATTTCCAAAACTACTAGCAGTCACTATGACTACATCTTAGCAGTTTTTCTGACAAGACAGAAACAAGCGCAACACAAATCAAGAAAGCAGCTTACCTGCTACAGAAGCAGGTATTCCCAGCCAATGAAACTGTCTTGTGTGCACAGGCTGACAGGTTGTTACATGTGAATGAAAAAATGTTCCACCTCTGTTTGTCCTCACAAGTGTGGATGACTGATTTATTTTTTCAATCTAGCCATCAAGCTAGTGATAAATGGAAAAGTACATTTTTGAAATGACATTTTTTTTCCTCCAGTTTTTTTTTTATTTTTTATTAAAATTTGAAAGTTACGTTCTATTAATGTGGCCCAAATGTTTCACTTTCTTTCAACTTTCAATACAACACATTTTTCATTTCCAGACTCTACATAACCCTTTGTTTCTGTGAAATATGACCTGTTCTTCTGTTCGTTGCTATTAGGTAAATCCAGGAGGACCCATTTCATTTATAAAGGATGTGATATCACCACTGACAACGTAACAATGAAGCATCAGGCGCAAATGACTGAACCAGAACAAGATGAAAACAATGAAGAAGACTCAGAAGAGATCCCAGTCATCACAGACACAGAACAGTCAGATGCAGAGATCATATCCGATGAAGAATATACACAAGCAGAGCAGGAGTTTCCGACTGTTAGCAGTGCACTGCCCTAAGAGACCAGTAAGAACACTATGCACTAGAGAACTGCCAAGTATGGAACGCAGAACAGCAAAAATTTGGGCCCACTACAAACCACTCCCACCCAGAGAAACAACCGAGGAAGACGACGACGCTACTAACGTAGCAGAAGCCAAAAACCTGAGCCGCCATCTTCCAGGAAAAACCAGCCCGCCAAACGAATGACGCCAGAACGCCACAAAACCTGATAGCAGAAGCCAGACCCCACCCATCCCGTTCCAGGCCACCCAGGCATATATGGCTGTCCTTTTCAGGACTGCCATGTCCACTCCCAAAACCTGCAAGCCGCCCGCCAAGCCCACGCCGCTGACATGATGCAACAACTAAAAGGAAACTCAGGCGAAAATCATTGCCACAAAAGAAAGAAATTCAAGCTCAGATAGCAAATAGCCTGTCCTTGAGAAAACAGGCCATCAGGCGGTTAAAAAAGGACCAAGCTTTTCTTTTTTGTTCTTTTCCAACGAACGACGAACGAACGAACCCCATTTCCATCAAAAGGACTGTTTCAGACAGTACCATACTCACACTAAGGCTAAGCTGTATTGAAATCATTGCAGCTACAGTCTGTAAAAAAGTTAAATATTTTGTGTTTATTGGAATATAGGTCCAATTTTCTGCCATTTTTTTCTTTGAAATTTTGTGAACCACTCTATGAGAACCTGAAGCCTATGAATGATGAACTAATCTATATTCTCTGCTCTTGTGGCTGCAAAACCTTGGTAAGTGAAGTGTTTTTGGTAACATTTTTGTCTTTGGAAAAACATAACACCTGTGACTGTGACCTACTGAATTGTTTTCCTACTAACTATAACAGCGAGAAACAAACATTAACAGATTCAAAATGTACACTCATTCCTCTTTTAAAAAATATATATACTTTTATAGGCTAAAGATATTATCATTCTCATTTGCTTTTTTTTATACCATCCCCTCGGCCATTTCTGTAACAGGAAATTAATGTGATCCAAGCCTATCAAAATTCATGGGCCTGAAAGATTTAAAAAGACTTATTTTAACAAATTATATTTCATTATAAACTTAAACAAACACAGCAAGAAAAAGAAAATGACAATTTCCATAGATTATTAACAAAGTGACCACGTATTTTTATATAAATTAATAATCAAGAGAGGCAGTCAGGGTTGATGATTTAAACTAAAATAATAATAATAAGACTAAGGCTGACAATGTGTTTTCATTTTTTTTTCTGATACTTGAATACTGATAATCATAATATAATTATAATAATATTGAATATTTGATTTAATAATATAATTATAATAAAACTTTTTAATCACATTCAGGTGCCTGGTGTGCAAATAATACTTGCATTTTCTTCAGATGTAACAATGTAATTCATTTATCATCTGTTGAGTAATGTAACTGTTAATAAGGACTTAATTTCGTGTCAGTGTAACCTAGTGGGCTAGTCGGGGGCCAAGTCGGAAAATGATATCAATTTTAAATTTTCTTACTGTTTTCAGTTTCTTATCTATTCTATTATCTTTCTTTATGACTTTATGCATGGAAATTGAAAATGATCCACTTTAAATAAGAGTAATAAATGTATTGTTCTTTTACATAATAATTACTCGTGATTGTGTTTAGACTATAAGAATGACAGGTGTACACAGCTCACCATGCAAGAATCATCCCAGCTAAGAGTCAACAACACTAATGTGACTTGAAGCGAGCGACAACACAGAGAATCTCCATTGGGAAAAGGAAGATGGCAGGCGATTGGGTAATGACGTCATTTTACAGGAAACGGAACTCTTCATCTTTTGCGACATCTTCTGAATTAGAATTGACGTCATTGCCCTCTGCTGAGATTTGGAGGTGATTAGTCTACCAGCTGTTAAAACTCAGGTCTTTGACATACCCAACCCCACGTTGACTTCAGGTTACTTTATAATCGTCGAGAGCCCCGATATGACCAAACGGTTGAACGGGGTTTCAGGCATTTGTACTTGGAGGAGGAGGAAATTCTCATCCAAGTAATGACACATTGCACTTTGTGTTACCGGGTCGCAGTCGCACATTGTGCGGTCCTAGTGTAGTTTTACTTCACTGGCATGTCTTTGAAATAAAACAAGAGGCGCTTGTAGATACTTAAAAGACTGAAGGGTGGGCGCTGGTGGGTTATAAACAAACATAATTAATGAGAGAGACATAATCCCCCCTCCATAGAAAGATGCAGAAACATCTGATATTGTGCCTGCATCTATAATGTGGGCTCATCTGAGTAATGATTCCACATTACAGCATTCAAGACAAGCCCATGCTAGCTCCGTCCCCCTCTTCAACAGCCAGCGAAGAATCTCCATACGAATGGTACCCGTTTTAATCTGGTTTACTTGCCTTGCCTTTCCCCGAGTCCTAAGTGGCTCCTATCGCCCACAGACACTTTTCACTGCATCATTCTCTCCAGGTGCTGATTTTAGGTTTCTTTCATTTTACTCGTTACCTTGTCTCACAGGCGAGAGATCACCTCCACCTTGTGCAATTGCAGTACACACCAAGTGGGACCAGTCCAGTTGACCTGCCTGCTCATTCCCAAACACGTCTACATATCCCTGAAAAAATACACCCAACTCATCCATGGGCACCGGAACCTAGGAGTTCGAGCACTCCTCCCCTGTTTACTCAATGGCGGCGCGCCTGCACTCTAACCACATGCGACCTCTGGCAGATACGGCCCGTTGCTTGCGAAGAAACCTGATACCACCTTCCTGGTCATGCTTCGCGAATGCAGTACTATGACGACATGTGTGACTGAGATGTTCTTCGCCCATTGGAACACCGCAGTTACCACATCCGTAATTGAATACCACTAGACGAATACGTATCTGTATCAAATGGGACATTATTCACGTTTCGAAACTGTTTAGATTAGTGAATGGTAGATGATGCTAACAGCGACCGTTCTAGAGGATAATAAGGATTTCTTTCGCTTCTTCTTCTTCTTCTTCACGTTCACCAGCTGTAAACTCTGGCGTAAAATTCTGGTTATTCATCCACTTCTGGACTACAGTCCTGTTCCAGAACCTGAGTGTTGCGTGTGCATCCCTTTTACAGACCTGACTCATTTGTATGCAGACTGCTGGTTACTTGCCTCGCAAGCAGATGCACTGCGACTTCGAAGGGAGCTTCCAATTCATCATCATCAGGTGCCTTGCCGACTGGCGTGGGCGATCATGCTTCTCCATAATTTGGGAGGAAAAATCGTTGCGTTTAACCAACACCCCTGAAGGTAGAGCTTCATGTTAGAATTGTGACTACGTTATGTGGCCATTTGCGATTGCTTATCATTGCACGCCACTAAGAGCCCTGAAAAGTACCCCTGCGGTGTTGATTAAAGGAGACAGGCCCACATATTATCCCAAACAGCGACGGACCATTGGGGACCCGGTCACCGATGCATCCAGTGAAGGTTTCCCTAAGTGCACAGCCTTTACTGCGATCTGTTATTGAGCTCACCGACAAAATGGTCACGTCTTGTACATGACTGCCTGACCTCACATCCGTATATTGATTACACTGAGCTTTGCCCCCTTTTGGGCTGCACTCATTAGGGATCCACAGAAAGAAATGGGTAGACCTAAGACTTCGATTAGCTTCGCAAACGTTTGTTATGTTATCACAATCTACGTCACTGCACATTGGGCATTTCCATGCGTGCTCAGTCCTCCGATGCAGCAATTACTCCAATCTGATTCTTTTCCATTGTTTTTATGAGTAGCGATCTTTTTTGCTGGTACTTTCCATCTCTCCAGACGATAGTGTTTATACTGTGCTACAGACAGGTATGGGAATCACAGCCTTGCAAGAGACCATCTCAAGTAGTCTACCACGATTAGAACATGAGATTTCAGTGAAAAATGCCAGGCAATAAATTGTGCAATCTATTGTTTGTGTCTTCTTTTTTCATATTTGATTATTCTCTTCTTCTTCTGTTGACAAGAGACTCGTATGTCAAGTTGTTCTTTAGTTGCATCTTCCTTAGCTAGTTTTTGGCTCTTTCATTCCTGAGAAATCTACAGTGGGACGGTATCCAATGCATAACCACCTTACAAAGGTTGCTTAGTAACGAGATCACATGTATTTAACGTGCCCTACCTTTTCCTTTTACCCCAGTGATCTTAACTCTTTCAAGCAGTTGTTTCTTTAACGCCTAGTGATCTTAACTCTATCAAGCAGTTGTTACTTTAACGCCTAGTGATCTTACCTCTATCAAGCAGTTGTTACTTTAACGCCTAGTGATCTTAACTCTATCAAGCAGTTGTTACTTTAACGCCTAGTGATCTTAACTCTATTAAACAGTTGTTACTTTAACGCCTAGTGATCTTAACTATAGGTCAAAAGAAATTAAAAGAAATACTAAACTAAAGTGGCGCGGTGATTTATGTCACAGGCGTGAGGGGAAGTTAAGCCCAACATGACGTGTATAAGGAGATACTCCGTACGTCACTCGGGCGCCAGTCCTTCACTATCCTGGTTGTACGGAACCTCACGCAAGACCCCTACAGCACGTCCTCGTCGTGCGCCACGGATAATGTCTCAAATGAGCATTAACAGAGCTGTCAGGGGATCTCGGAGTTCGGCGGCCCCCAGAGGTGATGTGTCCTTGTGGCCCTCATCAGCCCGCCCCCAAACGCTTGGGTGAAAAATGTTATTAAAACTCATTAGGAACAAGAGTAGGTTTGCCAAACGTACAGCCAAAATTACAACCCTTGGTTAAAAGACTGCGGAGACTGTTAACCCTCAGTGTCGTCGTCACCGCGCTGAGGTGCACCACAACAGCAACCATCCATAGGCTGGCCATTCATGCACATCCTCGGTTAACCCTCAGTGTCGTCGCCACCGCGCTGAGGTACTCCACAACAGCAACCATCCATCGGATGGCCAAGCCTAAATGTCCGACAAAACTAGATCATACGGATCAAAATCTGACCATCAAAATTTGTATTGAACTGAAAACGACCGAATGTCCACACCCAAAGACCCCACTCGCCCGAGTGTTGGGACAAAACTGATAACGATATGCCTGATGCAGGATGTAAAATTCTGTCAGGCTAACGGCTCGTCAAAGAAATCTAACGTGCGAAGAAAAAAAAGAATGTACCTATCTGTGTGGTCACAAAAGTCCAAAACCCACGGGCTGCTCCCCGCTGACTTCCAGAGGGCGCAGCCCCTGCCGAGCGGGAGGCCTGATACGGTTGTGAGGTTAAGCAGGCATGTGCAGGACGTGACGATTCCTTGGGTGAGCCCAGAACCAGAGCGCGATGTGCCGGCTCTGCATACATGGATGCCTCCTTGGATGGCGGGGAATGCCCATGATCTGCCCCTGCCTTCCCTTGAGGGCTAACTGTTCCACAGGGGGCTGACCCAAAGGGGTACTCCGGGGGCAATACCTGCGGCGAAGGAGACAAAGTGGACACCACACAAATCAGGCAACGTCTCGACCCACACAAAACAATGGCCACAGTCAACCTAGAAATAGGACTGACGTCTTCCTTCGAAGTCGGCGTACAGCTGCCCAGGAGGCAGGGAAATGAAAAACGGTTGTACACGCAAAAATCAGGTCCAGGTGAAAGCCAAAAGTCCAAGCGGACGACTAACCGGGACCTTCCACTGGAATTCACAGCCGGTGTTCGATGAAAAAAAAAAAAAAAAGAGAACTAAACTAAAAATTTTTAATTCTAAAGTCAAATCAGTACTATTGTATGGGGCGGAAACATGGAGAACAACCAAGGCAATTACTAATAAATTACAGACATTCATTAACTGGTGCCTGCGCAGAATAGAGGGAATAAAATGGTATGATAGAATAACTAATGTAGATCTTTGGGAGAGAACTAAACAGGCTCCAGTGGATCAGGAAGTGAGGAAAAGACGCTGGCGTTGGATAGGGCACACACTGAGAAAACAGCATTACTAGAATGTCTTTGCATTGGAACCCACAGGGGCATAGGAATAAAGGAAGGCCAAAAAACACATGGAGAAGAAATCTGGAGAACGAGGTTAGAAAGATTGGTAGGACATGGGGAGAGCTCCATGCAATGGCGAAGGATAGAACGACTTGGCGTGAGTTGGTTGAGGGCCTATGCTCCATTGGGGAATAGAAAGGCAGAAGAAGAAGATCTTAACTATATCAAGCAGTTACTTTAACCTTAGTGATCTTAACTATACCAAGCAGTTCTTTCTTTAGCTCCTAGTGAACCTAACTCTTTCAATTCCAAGCAGCTGTTACTTCAACGCCTAGTGATCTTAACTCTATCAAGCAGTTGTTACTTTAACGCCTAGTGATCTTAACTCTATCAAGCAGTTACTTTAACTCCTAGTGATCTTAACTCTATCAAGCAGTTGTTATTTTAACGCCTAGTGATCTTAACTCTATCAAGCAGTTGTTACTTTAACGCCTAGTGATCTTACCTCTATCAAGCAGTTACTTTAACTCCTAGTGATCTTAACTCTATCAAGCAGTTGTTACTTTAACGCCTAGTGATCTTAACTCTATCAAGCAGTTACTTTAACTCCTAGTGATCTTAACTCTATCAAGCAGTTGTTACTTTAACGCCTAGTGATCTTACCTCTATCAAGCAGTTGTTACTTTAACGCCTAGTGATCTTAATTCTATCAAGCAGTTGTTACTTTAACGCCTAGTGATCTTAACTCTATTAAACAGTTGTTACTTTAACGCCTAGTGATCTCAACTATATCAAGCAGTTACTTTAACCCTAGTGATCTTAACCATATCAAGCAGTTCTTTCTTTAGCTCCTAGTGAACCTAACTCTTTCAATTCCAAGCAGCTGTTACTTTAACTCCTAGTGATCTTAACTCTATCAAGTAGTTGTTACTTTAACGCCTAGTGATCTTAACTATATCAAGCAGTTCTTTCTTTAACTCCTAATGATCCTAACTTTTTCAATTCCAAGCAGCTGTTACTTCAACTCTTCATACCCAAAGTGTTTAGCCTAAAAACAGTAAAAAGTCAGGCCCTACAAAGTTCACCACAGACATTCTGAGACATCTGAACGTAACTAGTAATCTGGATAATAAAGATTTATATGCAGTTCTCCTGTGACAGAAGACAGCTGGTAAATTATGTTTGTCCTCGTGTCGGTTCTGGGACCTCATTTTGGAGGAAAACAAGAACAGACCTCCCACCCCCCCCCCCCCATCCTTGCCCCCTAACAAGTGAGTCGTAAGAGCCGACTAATTAGGGTTTTGCTAAAATTGGATGTGTGGGGCTGAAAAAGGCGCAAATATTGCAACGTAGCTTTAAACAACCGCCAACCGCCCTTTTAAGGGAGAAAGCAGAAGAAAAAGAATATCATCTTTGAACTGATCCAGAAACTCACGTTGAGTTGTCTGGGGCCAAATGAGTTCAGGATTCCCCAGTGGTTAAAACAGTATCAGAGACTTTTTGGTAAAGTGTAAGAAAACCCACTGTTCCACCACATAATGTTGTGACCTAGTATAGTATATGTTAGGGAGCCGTTGTGGCTTACTCACCTGCAAATCTGCAATGGAGCCAAGTTTTTATATTTTTCAAACATAACCTTGGCTCTCAGGTCAACCTGGCCTTAAATGTGTACAAGGTAAAGTCCTGGAAAGTAAAGGCAGCTAGTGATTTGTTAGCACATCACCCATCAAGGGCAGATTAGTAAATGAAAATATGAGTCTAGCCTCTTATACTTGATGCCCCACTGGCGTGTAAAGGGGCCTTTACTAACAGTGTTGACCTCTACTATGATATAAAGATGTGTGCAAGCGGGACATGAATGATACAGGTATTAAGGTGGACTCATGGGAATAAAATGCCATGGACCGAAAGGGCATATCAGGAAGGGAATGAGAGTGAAGGAAGAAATTATTGCAGAAAGAATGAGAGCTGAGCGCCTGAAAAGAAACGGAATAAACACAAATGCTGACAACAAGTGTGTAATAAAAGTTGATGGTGTTATTTTAGGACAAGTACAGAAATTTAAGTATCTGGGCACATGGATAACATCAGATGGAAGATGCATAACTGAGATAAGAAACGGAATAGGACAGGCAAAAACTGCATTTTATAAAATGAAAAACATCTTGTGCAATATATCCTTGTCATTGAGAGTTAGAAAAAATAATTCTTGCTTGATACATACATCCAGTTTTAACATATGGCTGTGAATCCTGGACAATCGGTAGGCAGGCCAAACAATTTCTGGAGGCCTCGGAGATGTGGTTTTACAGAAGAATGCTTAAAATACCTTGGACAGCCAAAAAGAACAACCAAGAGGTTTTGAAAGAGGCGGGAGCCCGAAGACAACTTATCACAGACATCAGAAGGAGACAGTCATCATTTTTCGGCCATGTTATGAGAAGAGGGAAAATAGAACATGTTATGACCACTGGAAAGATATGTGGAAGGAGAGATAGAGGAAGACAACGAGAGAAGATGCTTGACAGTCTTGTTGCATGGCATGGAGGTGTGTCGGCACATGAACTGATACATGCTGCAGGAGATCGCAGATTGTGGAGAGGCATGATCGCCCATGCGTCGGCAAGGCACCTGATGATGATGATGACAACAATGGTCCTGAAATCCCATGCTATCCTTGTGGAAGATTTTTCTTGACACGGGCGGGTCTTGCTAGTCACACACACCATCGCCATGGGCTGTGAGTCTCATGCCTCCTCATTGCGCAATATAACACTATCCTCTGGAACGACGGAAAGGTGTCCATGATATGTAGAGACTTAATATTCCACACACCCACACCAATACCTGCCACAGTCAGTCAGTCAGTCAGACAGACAGTCAGTCAGTCAGACAGTCAGTCAGTCAGTCAGTCAGTCAGTAGCCTGTCCTTTGCAGAACCTTGCTCCCATAACAACCCTCTGGAAAAACTTCTTGATCACAAGCAAGATGTCCCGCGTCTGATACACCCATCTTGAGATCATCTACCACATCCTGTTTTATTTTTTTTGGCTGTTATGGTTTCTTGGCAAGTTTTGCAGAGGTAGTCTGTCATTGCTTTCATTCTGGGCAGGGACTGTACTAGTCGATTGCTCCTACTGATGAGATCATCTGTTTATTGCCGTAGAGTGCATGACCATAACCAAAATTTTTTCGACTGCTCTCACACTCCATCCACCTCCTGCTTACATGGCTTCAGGTAACCCTGATTGAGGGGCTAAACGGGTACTCCACCTTGCCCAAAGGTGTCCCGTAGACTAACGGAGTAAAGGAGGCGTCTTACATCTCCTTTGATTCCACATCAATACCTGCCACAGGACTGCCATTACCTGAGCAAGATATCAAGCAAACAACATGTAGAACAGGTAAGTTTCACATTACCGCTCACACAAACAACAAGTGAACAACATGTAGAACAAGTAAGTTTCACATTACCGCACACACAAACAAGCGAACAACATGTAGAACAAGTAAGTTTCACATTACCGCACACACAAACAAGTGAACAACATGTAGAACAAGTAAGTTTCACATTAACGCACACACAAACAACAAGTGAACAACATGTAGAACAAGTAAGTTTCACATTACCGCACACACAAACAACAAGTGAACAACATGTAGAACAAGTAAGTTTCACATTACCGCACACACAAACAAGTGAACAACATGTAGAACAAGTAAGTTTCACATTACCGCACACACAAACAAGTGAACAACATGTAGAACAAGTAAGTTTCACATTACCGCACACACAAACAAGTGAACAACATGTAGAACAAGTAAGTTTCACATTACCGCACACACAAACAACAAGTGAACAACATGTAGAACAAGTAAGTTTCACATTACCGCACACACAAACAACAAGTGAACAACATGTAGAACAAGTAAGTTTCACATTACCGCACACACAAACAACAAGTGAACAACATGTAGAACAAGTAAGTTTCACATTAACGCACACACAAACAACAAGTGAACAACATGTAGAACAAGTAAGTTTCACATTACCGCACACACAACACAAACAACAAGTGAACAACATGTAGAACAAGTAAGTTTCACATTACCGCACACACAACACAAACAACAAGTGAACAACATGTAGAACAGGTAAGTTTCACATTACCGCACACACAAACAACAAGTGAACAACATGTAGAACAAGTAAGTTTCACATTACCGCACACACAAACAACAAGTGAACAACATGTAGAACAAGTAAGTTTCACATTACCGCACACACAAACAACAAGTGAACAACATGTAGAACAAGTAAGTTTCACATTACCGCACACACAAACAACAAGTGAACTGTAATGACTGCCCTTTTTGTGTCTTCTCCACACTGGCTATCTGTGGTGCAGAGTTAACACTGGCTCTAATGTCTAGAGGTTCACAACTCAATCAAAGCAGACATGATCCCCTTCACGGTCACACAACGTCTAACGACGGTTAACACCAGCGGCACATTTCACGAGTTTATTATCACGTTAGTTCAATACACAAATCACAGGTGAATCCACTTACAGCATTCGGACAATAGACGTTGACATATTCACAGCTGGCTTTGACAATCAAACAGGGTACCATCACAGCTGGCTTTCTCGATCATTCATTCCTCGCCGATTCAGATCCACATGCTCTAGTCATTCTCCATTCATCTTCACAGCTTCATTTTCCTTTCTCTCTGGGGCCCAGTCACCGAATGCCCGCCTGATTCTCAATCCCCCAGATCTCCTCATTCACACGTGACTCACTCTTTCCTGTCGTTTCACCATATCTCCGTGAAACCCATGCTCTCAGGGACTTCCCCAGTTATGCCAATCATCCCCTGACATTATCCCTATTTATAACATCATTACATCTCTCCTCCCCTTAAACAAAAAAATATGCAATATTTTTTTTTTTTCCATAAACCTATATAAATTTTCATATCAGAATATATTGCCTTACTTTACTAATATTCTTTGACTGTTGGTTGGAATTCTACCATCGGTTCTCTGACTTGTACAACATATGTAGCATCTCTTGTCACTCCCCTTGACAGTTCTTGGCAATATGCTAACAGAATCACCTCCCCAAAGCGTTCCTCAAACAACGCGGATGACCTTATAGGCTCTGTGACGTACTTATCAAGTCCTGAAGTCAGTCTACCTAAAGAAGACTGAACAACACCCCAAAGCGTTCCTCAACAACGCGGAAGTCCAAAAATGGCTCCAAAACCAGACTTATAAATCACACAGTTCTGTATGTCCCCCATAGAACCAAGTTCCTGTTGACAGTTCATTCAAAGTGATTGCTACTCCTTGTTGGTCTTTGTCATTCACCATGGTTTATACCAAAACTCTGCCAGAATTTTCTCATTTTATCATTGTGGCAATTTCATTTTCTGTTTGTACACTATATCATAGATATTTCCAAATTTCTATGTTTAAATGAAACATCTGTAATTGCCTGTTAATAAAATTTCTATTATAACCTAATGTGTCTGTTGGTTTTTTATAAACTCATACACCATCTTTCAGTTTTATTTTTAAATTCATACACCATTCCTCCTTATCACTTTCACATCATAACTTTCATATCATCACATCATACAATATTTATTTTATTTGAATATTAATTGTTAGTAACAACACGTTTATTGAACATTTGTTAGTAATGTTAAACTGTTACCTATAATTATCTCCCTTTTCTATTTTAACTCCCCTTGTGATTATTTCTGTTAACTTGTTACCTATAATTATCTCCCTTTTCTATTTAACTCCCCTTGTGATTATTTCTGCTTACTATCTTTATAACCTAGACATAATACCTGGAATATGGTTTTTAACACCTTTAACATGCCTAATATCAAATTTAAACTTTTGTATTAATGTCTAATGGTAAACTAGCATTGTCATTAGCATTTATGTTCTGCTATTTTACCTGTAATGACTGTAAATTCTTTTCTAAGTAGGAAATTCTATCATTTTTTTTTTTCTTTTTAAACTGATCACAATAGTTAACGCCTCTTGCTCGAAACTTATATTTTATTATTTTTCCCTGATCACAGTTTAATTTTGTTGGCTTCCTGTTCAATTGCATTGTGAATAACTGATACTTTAATATTGCAACTTTGCTAACACATGTAACACAACAACTAACACTTGACATTAACACTGTCACAATTAATGTTACTAGCCACTGCATTATTAGGTTTACTTGTTTTTTGTAGTTTGTTGATAGACTTGGACAAAATCTGTTGTTATCTTCTGTAGTTACTGGTATTTGTTCTTTGTGCATGTTTACGGAGTGCTCTTGAGTTTGTTGATTTTTTGTTACACTCCTAGTGACTGCTGCTACATTTTCTATTTCCTGCAGATTTACACTGTTATTTTTATCTTCCATGACCGCATTTGTCTCTTGTCTCTGCGTGGTTAGCACCAATTCTTCTACCGTCTCAGGTATGTTTTCTTTCTCCCACTGTTTTATTTCATAATCTGTCATCTCCTTCAGTCCTGGTTGGTTGCCAATGATAAGTTCTGCACACGGTGAACTTAATACAGCCATGTCCATCTTCTTAGTGGTATATGGCGTTTTGACCCATACTGATGCTATTCTAAATTTTTCTATCCTACCTCCGAATGTTCTGCATCTAACAACTTTATCAGTCATATCCTCTGGTTTCACTAATGACTTGTGAATACCTGAGATCGTCGATCCTGTGTCCCTCAAAGTTAAGACGATTCGATTACCAACAATCCCTTTGTGTAGGTTTAATTTTCCACAATCCTTTACAGAATTTGCATTATGCACTGGTATCTTATGCCTACATTTCATTTCTCTATATTCTTGAAACGTTTCACATATTGTGCATTTATCTTCTTCTAGTAGCACTGCTGCATTTGTTTCTGATATTTCACTTCCTGACTCGGAGTCTGATGTTTCACAAACTGCTGCTGCTTTAAATTCTCTCTTATATTTACAAAATTGACGCGTGTGCCCGTAGAATTCACAAGCCCAGCATTTACTTGTACTATCATATCTCTTTACCTTTTTCCTCCTATTTTCAATTTTCTTTCTGACTTCTTGTTCATACAACTGATTGGCGTCGCATATGGTTTCATTACCATGCCTTTTTTTGCATATGTCACAATCTATTATTGTTATTTTCCTTCCTCCATTAACTCTTCTTCTGGACGGATATGCTGATCTATTATATCCTGTCTCATATGACTTTTGTCCTTCGGCACTGGCTCCTGAGTATATATCAGTGTTTTGTGGTATGAGAAAAATATCACGATGTGCTGCATAATAATTTTCTCCTAGTTGTTCAAGATGTTTTAACGAAGTAAGTTTGTGTTCCTTCAGAAATGTGGTTATAGGTTTTGGTAATGATTCTAGCAATTTACTTCTTAATAGTAAATCAACTAACAGATCATAGTCGTTGTTAATTTTGGCTGAATCCACCCATTTCTGAAAAGTTGTCTGAACTTCGGATATATAATCAACAAATGTTTGAGTTGATTTTGGTTTCAAATCAATGAATTGCAATCTGTATCCTGCTTCTTGTAGGTCATAGTGCCTCATTATCCGGTCTTTAATGTAATCAAAATCAAGTCGTAAATTTTCTGGCACTGTCTCCAATATTTTTAACGGTTCTCCTCCAAGGTGTCTTTGGAACAGTATTGCCCAATCTTCTTTTGGAATTTTATGAAACCGAACTTGTAGTAAAAATGCTGAAATCCATGATCCAATGTCATCCTTTTCACCAAAATTCTTTATTAATCCTTTGTATTTTGTAAAATATGTTCTTCTTCTTTAGCTCTTTCCCTTTGTGCTGCCAGTTCTGCTTTGGATTCATTATCCATTTCTTTTGTTCTTATCTGTGCTTCAACCTTTTGTCTGTCTGCCTCTATTTGTGCTGTCAACCGCTGTTGTTCAAGTTTTAACTCTTGCAATTTGATTTCTTTCTCATGGTCTAATTGCTGTTGTTTCATTGCTGCTTCATGCTGTAACTGTTTTTCTTTCAGTTCTGCTTCTTGCTGTAATTCTTTTTCTCTCAGTGCTGCCTCTTGCTGTTTCATTGCTGCTTCGTGGACACGTGCTTCTGCTTCCTGGGCGCGTGCTGCGGCCCTTTCTTCACGATCCACCTGTTGTTGAACCCTTTGTGCTTCTTTAAGCTCCCGATCGCGTTCTTTGTCCTCCTGTTCTCTTCCTTCACAGAATTTTCTCAACTCATCTCCTGATAACCCTAACTGTTTTCCCAGATTTATGTATTCTGCTAGGTTTGACATTTTAAAATGATTACTGTAACTTATTACTTTTGAACCTGTTTAAGTTTAGGATAAATCCCGTATTATTTAATTTATACCTTAATTAAATAACTGAAAGTTTAAATTTAATTATATCCCCTAACTAATTTTTATACTCAACTAATAAATAAAAAAATATTATCTATTTTACTTAAATAGAATAATAGAATATCACAATCAAAGAACCTGAAAATAGAACAAAGAAAGCATGTAACAATGTAATGAGTTGACTCTTTTTCCTTGGTCCTGGTGATGGCTCCCTTGCTCTTCTGCTGTTGGGATGGACTGGATTGGGTTTGTGGCCCTTGATGCTCCACTGCACGTCTTTACTGTCTCTGGACACGCTCTTCTGATCTTTGTAGGACACTGCTCTTGTCTTCTGTCGTGGTCTAAGTCTGCAGATGATCTTAAAAGACTACCATTAGTTTATGCTCATTCAATAATTCAAATATGTCCAAAAGTCTTTATACCCTGTAGTTTAACAATCTACACTGAAGTTGATCAGTTGGCACAGATCACTAAATGTTCACAGTTAGCGCATATTAATTTCACTAATTGTCACCACAAACTGTTGATAAATGTTAGATTCTCACTGAAATACTTTTCTTACAAAGAATGTATGTAGTTCTACTCTACAACCTGAATAGTCATAGTCTATCACATTAATCACTGTTTTTACTGTCTATCCATTATAAATTGTAAACATTTCGTGACGTAATTAATGTTGATAAACACCACTCCTTCCTTGCCTACACAATACACACTTGAACTCACCTATACGGACGTATTACAAACATTTAGTAGTAAAAGTACTACTTCTGGTGCTGACTGGACCCCGTTCTTTTTTATTGACAAGTATTCTTGACCTGAGGCATTCACTTGTGGACGGTGTGCTGTACGGTTGCCTCGAGTTAGCTGTCGCTGATGACGTTTTATCTGCTACTGTGTTGTACTTGACCGTTGTTGATGACCTTGCTCGCTGTAACTGAGTGCCGTCTTGGCCCCTGGCAATGCAGTGTTCTTGCGGTGAAATCTAGTCCGAAATTAGTATCTCTGGTTAATGACCTCTTGTTTGACGAACAAAACCCACGTTAAACAACGATCACAGGAATACTGCTGCTTACAATTTTCCGTCGTGGATTACCCACCACAAGGGTCAAAAGTTCAGCTTACACAGTCTCTTCCAGCGACGAACATGCGCTCCCACGTCGCGGGATGAAACTTGTGCAATTTTTTCACACGTGAAGTGAATACATTACCCAGTATTATTTCGCCGTGTTTCTGCCAATTTTTCTCAGGCTAGCTTGTTTGTTTCAGAATGACTAGAGTCTGGAATTCAGTTGTCCCGGTTTTACTTAATGCCCTTGACAGCATGTCCTGGTCTTACATAATACCCCGACATTTCTTTAAACTCCATCTTCCAACACACATAGTCACTCAAAACTTACGGCTGCCGGTATTTGCCTAAATTTTACTTCTGTCCACAAAAACACTACGTCTGATGTACTGGCATAGTTAGAACAAGCCTGCACTGTAACTCATACTTATAACTTACAATGTATTCGCACTTAGGACAAGCCCCCAATGTAATGACTGCCCTTTTTGTGTCTCCTCCACACTGGCTATCTGTGGTGCAGAGTTAACACTGGCTCTAATGTCTAGAGGTTCACAACTCAATCAAAGCAGACATGATCCCCTTCACGGTCACACAACGTCTAACGACGGTTAACACCAGCGGCACATTTCACGAGTTTATTATCACGTTAGTTCAATACACAAATCACAGGTGAATCCACTTACAGCATTCGGACAATAGACGTTGACATATTCACAGCTGGCTTTGATAATCAAACACTTACCATCACAGCTGGCTTTCTCGATCATTCATTCCTCGCCGATTCAGATCCACATGCTCTAGTCATTCTCCATTCATCTTCACAGCTTCATTTTCCTTTCTCTCTGGGGCCCAGTCACCGAATGCCCGCCTGATTCTCAATCCCCCAGATCTCCTCATTCACACGTGACTCACTCTTTCCTGTCGTTTCACCATATCTCCGTGAAACCCATGCTCTCAGGGACTTCCCCAGTTATGCCAATCATCCCCTGACATTATCCCTATTTATAACATCATTACATGAACAACATGTAGAACAAGTAAGTTTCACATTACCGCTCACACAAACAACAAGTGAACAACATGTAGAACAAGTAAGTTTCACATTACCGCACACACAAACAACAAGTGAACAACATGTAGAACAAGTAAGTTTCACATTACCGCACACACAAACAACAAGTGAACAACATGTAGAACAAGTAAGTTTCACATTACCGCACACACAAACAACAAGTGAACATGTAGAACAAGTAAGTTTCACATTAAGTAAGTAAAGTAAAGGACCCTTTTCCACGCCTTTAGGTGTATAGGGCATATAGGGCTAGACCTATATTTTATAGACCAACGGCACAAGATGGGTGATGTGGTCAGCATCACACCGGCCGCCTCTACTTCCCAGACTGCCCCCGGTACCCACTCAAGGCTGGGTCGACCTCGGAGCCAAGGTCATTGTTGAAGAAAAGTCCGGCTCCGCCAGGGAGCGAACCCGCGACCTTCTGATCCGCGGCGCGCGTCTAGCCGCGCTGCCACGGCGACTCCCAAGTTTCACATTACCGCACACAAAAACAACAAGTGAACAACATGTAGAACAAGTAAGTTTCAGATTACCGCAAATACAAACAACAAGTCAACAGTGTGGCTAGACAGCTTTCATTACTTGAGTAAGTTCAGTGACAGTCACTAAAGATCAACAAATCAGGACATTCAGTTAGAGCCATTTATTGTCATTGTTATATAACACTGTGTTAGTACAAATGATCTTGGCTTCCAGGTTGACCCAGCCTTGAGTGGGTACGAGGCAGAGTTCTAGGAAGTAAAGGAGGCCCGAATGATGTTGAGCACATCGCCCAACAAGTACCAACTGGTCCATAAAATATAGGTCTAGTCCTACATGTCCAATTCACCTTGTGGGTTCTGGGTTCCCATTGTTGTGAAAACAAGAATGGATCCACTACCTCCCTAACAAGTATGTTGTAAAAGTCAACTGATGGTGGGTTTCCTTCTAAAACCAAGTGCATCTGCCTGAGATGCAAGGAACCAACAGTCTGCATAAAAAATCAAATGTGTAAAACAGATCTGCATACAACACTAAGGTTCTGGAACAAGTCTAAAGCCCAGAGGTGGCTGAACAACCAGAACTTCTCACCTGAGTTTATAGCCGGTGAACTCAAAGAAGAAAGAAGAAGAAATGCCCAAAAGGCCTGAAGGCGTAGAATAGGCTCCTTAACTTTTCTGTGTTAGCACATAACATGTCCTGAAAAATGGTCTTGTGCTTGAAATAAATGCACAAAAATAAAAAAAACGTGGCTTGATCGTTACTTGCACAATATATTGTGCTTATTTTTATTGCACAAACATTTAAAAAGTACTTCACAGCCAAAATGCGCCTTTGTGCCTTAGTGGTTAGTGAATGTGTTTCACAATTTCATAGTACAGTACAATGGTTCCATTTTTTGGGTGGATGGTTTTTAAAACACTGCTGGCTGCGTGGATTTTTATCGTGGTATGGGGCGTCGCAGGTCGACCCAGCCTAAAATGGGTGCCAGAATAGGGAAGTAGAGATTGCCGGCGTATTGCTGACCACATTACCCACCTAGTGGCGATAATCTGAAAAAATATGGGCGCTCTTCTCATATACCTGATGCGCTTAAAGGCGTGACAAGGGACCTTTACTTTACTTACTTATGGTTTTTTTTTTAAAAAGACTCTTCTCGTAGTTTCTGGATAGTAGTACGTGTCACACCATGGAAGAGATTGGGGCCTCACCACATATTTTCAATGACAGCAGAAGGTGCATTTCATTGTGTAGACGGGACAAGATTTTGTTTTCTTTATGCAGCTGGTCTATTTCCACACCTTGGGACGTGGAAACAAAACTGCCATTACGGCTGGTATTTACCATATCCACCACTTTTGCCATGAGGGGCTTTGAGCCAGAGGATTTAGGGCTGCTATAGCCACGGCCTGTGCAGTTTAAGATATATTTGTTCCCTCCCCCTCCCCCCGCCTGAAGAAAACCCCTCACCTTACAGAGGATTCTAATCTGTGTCTCCAACATGAGAGTCCTTGGTTTTTAACCATTCGGCCAGCAAGCCCCATGCTTTTATAGATTAATCTACATCCATTTACATGATAAATAAATGCATGTCAGTGTACAGGTACACACAGCAACACTGTCAATAACACAAACAAAAACAGTCGACAAAGGGCAACACTATGTATATGTAGACTGTAATACCCTAAAAAAAAAGTTTTCCACAGCAAAAAAAAAAAAAGGTGACGTGTTCAAACATCATTGGACTTTCCCTTCAATTTCTCATAGCGCCCCCTTCCACCAGAAGGGGTGAAATAAAAGAAAAGAACCCAAAATGCTGACATAAACATCATTGAAAAAACATGTCTTTACAGGTGGTTTGGCAGTAAAGGGTGGCTGTGAGCCTGAAGCATTAAAGCTGAATGAGAGCCTTGGACTGTAACCACTCAGCCAGTCACTACTCCCTAACATTAAGAGACACAAATCAATCAAATCGCTGTGTGGGTTTCGGGACACTCCATTTTCTGGGAAAAATGAAACAGATCCACTGTCCCTTAACAAAAATGCCACACAAGGTGACTAATCAGGAGTTTGAAGAAATCTGATGATTTGAGATGAAAGGTGTAGACATCGCAGCCTAGCTGTAAACCTGAATGCAAAGTGTCATCCAGCACTTTTAAGGTTTAAGAAAGATGAAGAAGACAAATATCAACAAAATTATCTAAAAGAAACAAATCTCTATAAACACATTTCACCAAAATAAGCTGAGGAGATATAATTAAGTGCATATAAAGTGTATGCAGCTTATACAGCTCACTGATGCTCCATGAAAAGTATACAGCAATGTATTGATAAAGACTGCAAGCAATGTTCATTATTTCATAAGTGTACACTTCACAAATGAATGCAATCAGAACAACAAAATAAATGCATGTTATAATATGGATGAACAAATAAAATAAGAACATTAACAGCAAACACAGATCTGCCACTTTGAGCCTAACATCTTATAAATAATACAAGGTTCGACAATTAAGTAATGAGACTAATTCCATAAAATTAGAATAATCAACAGTTGAAAATATAACCTGTATTTTATTCAAAGTAAGCCCCTTGTGCATTGATACAGCAAGTGACACGATCTAACAAACACTGGTACGAAATATTTGAGCACGTCCTATAAACTATTCTAAAAAAACTAGTTGCATAATCGTTGCCGGACACCACACACCAACCCCATCATTTGTTGGCCGTATGTAGTATTACCAGAGGTGATGTGCTGAGCATCACGCTCAATGAAATTTTACATTCAGTAATTTGCCATTGCCTTTTTAACAGGTGATGTTTGTAAAATTGCCAAAATCAAAGCAGCCACTGTCAAACTGCTTCCAGTTGCATTCAAAGATGTGTATCGGAGACAAAACTGCAATCATAACCCCAAGCGACAGTTGCCGACCACTATCCCATAATTTTAGATGTTTCATTCTCACAAAGTGCCAAGACCCTTTCCTCAAAGAATTAATGCAACATTGCACATAAACACAAAATGGTTATTCATCACTGTGTCATTATAAAGTAAAATATTACAGGAGAAGTGGCTTATAGATGGTCTTCTGCTTTCATCAAACTATAGAGTATAGGTTATCAACAAACTTATGCTTTTATCAATTAACTGAGGATAGGTTCTCAACAAACTTATGCTTTTATCAATTAATTGAGGATAGGTTCTCAACAAACGCATGCTTTTATCAATTAACTGAGAATAGGTTATCAAGAAACTTATGCTTTTATCAATTAATTGAGGATAGGTTCTCAACAAACTTATGCTTTTATCAATTAATTGAGGATAGGTTCTCAACAAACTTATGCTTTTATCAATTAATTGAGAATAGGTTCTCAACAAACTTATGCTTTTATCAATTAATTGAGAATAGGTTCTCAACAAACTCATGCTTTTATCAATTAATTGAGGATAGGTTCTCAACAAACTCATGCTTTTATCAATTAATTGAGGATAGGTTCTCAACAAACTCATGCTTTTATCAATTAATTGAGGATAGGTTCTCAACAAACTCATGCTTTTATCAATTAATTGAGGATAGGTTCTCAACAAACTCATGCTTTTATCAATTAATTGAGGATAGGTTCTCAACAAAAGCATGCTTTTATCAATTAATTGAGGATAGGTTCTCAACAAACTTATGCTTTTATCAATTAATTGAGGATAGGTTCTCAACAAACTTATGCTTTTATCAATTAATTGAGAATAGGTTCTCAACAAACTCATGCTTTTATCAATTAATTGAGAATAGGTTCTCAACAAACTCATGCTTTTATCAATTAATTGAGGATAGGTTCTCAACAAACTGATGCTTTTATCAATTAATTGAGGATAGGTTCTCAACAAACTTATGCTTTTATCTATTAATTGAGGATAGGTTCTCAACAAACTGATGCTTTTATCAATTAATTGAGGATAGGTTCTCAACAAACTCATGCTTTTATCAATTAATTGAGGATAGGTTCTCAACAAACTCATGCTTTTATCAATTAATTGAGGATAGGTTCTCAACAAACTCATGCTTTTACCAATTAATTGAGGATAGGTTCTCAACAAACCCATGCTTTTATCAATTAATTGAGGATAGGTTCTCAACAAACTTATGCTTTTACCAATTAATTGAGGATAGGTTCTCAACAAACGCATGCTTTAATCAATTAATTGAGGATAGGTTCTAAACCAACTCGTTTTTTATCAATCAAGGGAGGACAGGCTCTAAACCAGCTAATGCCAAGCCCTTTTTTGACTAGTTCATGATTGTTTTGATTTTGTAGCTTAAGTTGTAATTGAGATGAGGTAGCCAGTTATAATTCTCAACAGTCACCTCTTAACTCCTTTAGTACCATTCTGCTGATACTGTAACTCTTTCAGCCCCAGAAGGTCATAGATGATGCCCAAGTGAGGCAATAATGACAGCAACATACTCATGGGTATACTACATTCACAGGAGCTAAACACACAACTGTTGTAGGAGACTGGTGTGTCAGGAGCTAAACACACAACTGTTGTAGGAGACTGATGTGTCACTGGGTCTTTTCTATGTCCTGAATAAACATAAACCGTACAAGCATTAATCATATTTTGACTGGTACCTATGATACACACATCTGGTAAGAGTCTTGTGTGCTGTTGGGTTTTTCTATGTCCTGTCCCAACACAAAATGAACAAGCATAAATATATTCTGACTTGTGCACTTGATTAAATCTAATCACACATGGTACATTGTTTGGTACCGAAAGAGTTTATTCCATGGTTCTCAACTTTTCTGATTTGTGGAGCCCTTTTTGGAATCAGTTTCTATGGCTGAGCCCTCAGGTCCACTGTACCCTATGTCTTATAACTTAATGATGTTTAGACATAATCTTAAGGTGCAGAGAAAAAGGGGTCACATAGTAAGAGAATTTAAAGTAAAGAGATATCTTAACAACTGTGCTATGCTCATGCAAGGAAATTATATTTTAAACCTCAAATGAGGTAGTAGAGAAGAAAAATAATTGTTATGGAAAATAAATATAAATATGACAATGTAAAAAAAGTTGGCCATATTGTTGGGAAGTGCACATGTAGCCCTACGGACCTTTACAGGGTTAACTTAAAAAAAAAAAATGCTAAATCATGTTAATCACCCTGGAAATATGTGCTTCCAGTCACATTAAAACTTAACCATGTTTCCATTATCTGCAACATCATCTGTAAAAGCAGTCCCCCCAAAAAATACTGGTGATCAACTAGAGTGTGAAAGTATATAATTGAGCATGTAGATGGGTAGGGCAAGTGTGTGACATTGTTACACCTCGAGCTATTACAGTTTAAAAGCTCCACAAGAGCTGTATTGTAGTTGTTTATGACATTAGATCACTTTGCTAGAAGATGACAAATTAACTAGGTTCAGTGTAATTTTTTGTTCTTGCCATCGATCTTTGCATAATATTCTTTGAACTGCTTGTCTGTGCCAAACAGTTTGTCCCACCAAGTGAATGTTGAGCCGTAGTTTCCCGTGAAGTTGTAATGATGAAAGTCATGAAACTTGGCCCCTGATACACAAGAAATGAATATAAGAGTGATTAACCTTTGGCTTATTAACTTATGTAAGCAGGAGAAATATTGACATCTAGACTGTAAACATCCATTAACTTGTGCCGGCATAGAAGAGACGAAAGAAAATGGTACAACAGAATAATGTAATGCTGAATTTAGAGAGTGAAACAACACTAATAGCAAAAAAAAAAAAGGTTCTTGATAGGACACACACACTGAAACCACAGGCTAATAGAATAATTATAATAGGAATGTTCTTTCTCCATTTGGTTTTCACCCCCCCCCCCAATGGGGAAAATATACCCACAACTGTGGCTTTAAAAACAAAATGGTGGCAACTTTTTACAGGCTTTAATCCCCCCCCCCCCCTTACCAAACGGTAATAGACATTATGTGGTACCATCATCTTGGAAAGACACCAGGCGGTGGGTACCAGCACCATATTTTACTAGAAAAAAAAGCCCAGCCCACCAACACTCTAACAAGTATACAGCCCACCAACACTCTAACAAGTATACACCAACACTCTAACAAGTACATCAAAAGAAGGTGACTGACTGATTAGAGGCTTCCGAAAACCTGATGTGTTGGGCCAAAATGTGCAGATATTGCAGCGCAGCAACCATGTACATATAGATTGTTGTCAGTGCAAAACATTTCAATAAGAGTGCTATACTTTGTGACTTTAGTTGAAAAAAAATAGTTCACCTTTAAATAAAGAATAACTTCTTCACATTCACCGGCTGTAAACTCTGGCAAAAAGTTATGGTTATTCATCCACTTTTGGATGCCAGTCCTGTTGCAGAAATTGAGTTCTGCGTGCACATCCATTTCACAGGTCTGACTCATTTGCATGCAGATTGTTGCTTCCGTACCTCTCTCGAAGGAAGCTTCGAATTAGTGACTCTTATGACATTCTTTTAGGTAGGAAGTGGGTTCGTTCTTCTTTTCCCCACAATAGGGCCCCGGAACCCACACGAAGAAAGATAAACTAATACAGACAACTTCAATGACTCACCTGCATAAAAGGGAAACAGATGAAATACATTCAGATAAGGGAGATAATATCCGCTATGAACATCAATGGTTTCAAAGAGTCGGACTATGACCCATGCCCACAGGAGAACCACATGGTTGGCCAGGAGTAGGATCCCCCAGAAGAATCCCATTCCAAGTACTGAAAAATAATGTACAAAATATAAAATTTATCTCAAGTTAATTAATGTCTGGCACTCCCAATCAACACAAAGAGACATCTCATGCAAAGCATATTAATTCCCACCTTATCCTACCAGTGACAGACGTGGTCACTCACAGCAAAACATAAAAGAAAAGTAGTAACCATGGAAATGAGGTGTCTGCTGTAGGATAAACAAACTTTAGCTCAGACACTGCTGAATTCAACACTATCTTGGACTGAAAGAATAAATCCCAGCAGCAACTTGTTCTGTGCCAAATCATAACTTAGTTATAATTCAATATGCCTCTTTAGTAATGTTCAGTTCCAGCACCAATACTGCATACGTCCCTGGTCTTTTAATTTGGAAAGGGTAAGGAATGCTCTGCAACAATTTCCAGTAGGCGGAACAAGTCTCTACCAGGTGCAAGCCTTTCCAGTGCGGGCTCCATCCCCTTCTCCTTCTCGGAAAGGAAAGGGGGGAGAATGTGTGCGGAACAGACCCATGCTCTCTATTGTCTTTTCTGTAACTGTCACTACTGTTCTACCACTTTTTAAGGCGGTGTAATCTACACCGGGAAGAAGAAGTACAAGATGCAAGCCTTGCTGGAGTTTATATTATCTGAACATCATACAAGTTTATACATAGTCCTCCAGTACATTCACAATTAACCAATCCCCAGTTGAAGAAAAAAACACACGACTTACTGAGAGTCTCAGCTGGGTGAGCATACTCGGCTGTCATCCCAAATGGTGACTGCAAACAGAAATCAAGAGAAAGGTGTTCAGCATGTCATCTGACCAATTCATAAAGGATTTTAAATGAAATATAATCTTTTCTTTTCCTTAGCGTTCACTGGCTGTAAACTTCAATGGAAAGCTCTGGTTGTTCGATCACTCCTGGACTTTGGTCTTGATCCAGAACCTGGTTTTTGTGTGCACATCCAATTCCCAGAAATGGCATTTGAAATCAGCTATGCTAACCACTGAAGGTCATAAACATGACGGTGTGTCTAAGGTCACAGCTAGTCCCTTCACAACTTGTCTTTCAATGTAGCTAGCTCCCTTTGGCCAGATCCCCAACCTCTAACAGCCGTAGATAGGGCAATCCTGCAGCACATGTTCAGGAGTCTGTCTACTTTGCAGCCACACTGACAGATTCTGCTAAGCCTCTTCTGTGTAGATGTGCTTCTAGAGCATAGCATCCTGTCTGACGTCTAAGAATTCTTGATTGTTCAGTATCATGTTGGTCTTTACTATTCCACAAATTTAGTACCCCCGTACAGGGTCAGCCTCTGAGTCATAATGGTCATGAATAAAATGCCACTGTGCCATTACTGGGAATTGAACTCAGTCAACTGGACTGGTAGGATTCTACACTATCCACAACCCTTGTCAACATGTTTAAACTTACCTGGAAGTGGTGATGTACTTTGTGGATGTGTTTGTAAATTCTCCGATCATGTAGGGCGGCATGCATGAAATAGTGCCAGGTGTCTTCAATGACGGCACAGCCAAACACCCTCAGTGCTAAGTTGTACCTGAAATATGCAGAATTGCACATACCAATTCATCACGACAAGAAACACGATAATTAATGAATACCATAATCTGGTGTTTCAAACTGGCATTGCTTACGGACTATGATTTACAGAACACTCAACATGCGAGGCAACGGGATAGATATAAAAAAAAGAGCAAAATTAGGAATCTCGGCTCTGACTGAAACCAAGAAAAAGGGGCAGGGAATCACAGATCACGATGGCAGTATGCTGCTCTACAGTGGTGTCCCTGTGACGGAATGAGCTAAAAGAGGTGTTGGCTGTATTGTACCTAGAAATCAAGCTAGTAACATCCAGAGATGGAAATTCATCTCAGAGCGAATGATGGTGCCAGATCTGAAAGAAGAAGATGAAATTATCAATTCTGTCATTGTGTACCGACCAAATAAAGATGAGCGAGTAGATGTCAAAGATTTCTTTGAACTGCTCCAAAAGAACATACATGATTGTCCTGATGAAATTATTCTCCTCAGAGATCTAAATGCCAGAGAAGGAAATGACCACTCTAGATTGGGTGGAGTGATCGGGAGATATGGTGAAGATGTTCTGAATGACAATGGCAAGCGACTTCACAGATCCTACATGGAACTGAACTGTGTCATTACAAACACAAAATTCCTCCACAAATGTATACATGCATACACCAGATGTGAACCTTTAAAGGATGAGAAATCTATCATCGACTACACCAAAGCAAGGAAAAGTTCTGTCAAGTTTGTGAGAGATGCCAGAGTCATGAGAGGACCAGAGACTGGAAGTGACCACTATCTGGTCACAATAAGGAGAATGACTGAAAGAACTGCTCCAACAAGGCAACACCGACAACCATGCAAGAAACCAAGCAACAGAGAAGGGGTGAGGATTAAGGCGTACAAGCTTAGACAACCAGAAGTTAAGGCTAGATACCAGGAGCTTATAGTGAAAGCAATAGGAACTGAAGAAGAACTGTCAGAGGACACACAAACACAGTTATGTTAAGACAGCTGATAGTTATGTTGTAACCTGAAGCTCGCTTGGGGTGCAGGAATGCTTTTCTACTGGGTTAAAGGTCTTGGGTTTGACTCCGCTTCAAAGTGGACTTTTATCACTGACCTGGTCTCACAGTCAAGTACCAGGAAATGTTACAGGAAGCAAAAGTGACAACCAAGATATTGAATACATCACCTATCAATTATGATACAGTGAATACATCCTATTATGGGGTGTCTGGAAATGAGACAGCTGATCAACTGGCAGGGAAAGGTGCGACAAAAGGGCATCTGAATGTAGCAGTCACATACCACCAAAAGAAAAGGAGCATTAAATGAATCAGAAAGCCACCAACGCCAGCACAAGATGACTATTTTATTATGATCAGATCAGAACAAGTCTTTATCCTGTGCCTTAGAACAGGGCCCAACACACCATGCAGCCACATGTATGTGAAATACAGGAAAAGTGTATTAGCCACGTGCAAATGTGGAACATCGTCTCTGACAGCAGAATACATACTCCAAGATTATACTGAATATGAAACGGTAGGGCAAACCTTATGGTCAAAATAAATAACAGTGGAAAGTAAACTTTATTGACCAATGAATGAATTAAAAATGAAGTGAAGTTTATATAATAAATAAAATTGCTGATTTAGACAACTTTTTTCAGGCAAACCACAAAGAAGAAGAATCACATATCAAGACCCCACAGACCTATACAAATTTGGGACTAGCAGTAAATGCCTGATATGCTATGGCATAAGAAGGATATTTGACATTATTTTAACTTACAGATGATAGATTATTCCCCCATGAAGATTCTTATTCTTCTTCTTGTTCACTGGCTGTGAATTTCAGCCAAAAGTCCAGGTTGTTCGTCCATTTGGACTTTTGGCTTTGTACCAGGACCTGAGTTTTGCGTGTACATCCGTTTTACTGGATTATTTGTGTGCAGTTCTTGTTTCCTGCCTCTCAGGCAGATGTACGCTGACTTCAAAGGAACCCATGAAGATTGAAAGCCAGCTGTATTTGTCAAGCAAATGAGCATGGTAGTTGAGAGCTAGTGTCTTGTTTTAAACAATGAGACACGGTTTCATCAGAACTTACCAAGCAGGCATCTCATCCCATCCATACGGTATGTTGAAATACTCTGTAAATACGTATGTTCCAGCAATCAGAGGTAACTACAAACAAAGCAAAATATAATTTAGGTAAGCTTTATCAAGAATGTCTAAGAGGTAAGAGAGAAAAGCTCATATGGAACTAGTTGCCGACACCCCTGTCCTGTAGAAACCCTTACCTGAGCAATCCAACTAGGTATTAACAAGTGTCAGTAAAAGAAAGAAAGAAAAAAAAAACAAATCAGTCAGCAAAGAGGAAACAAAGCTCTTTCTCAAGAACAATACTGATTAGGTGCCCCCCCCCCCCCCCAACACCAGGATGACCTTCTTCTTGTGCCCTCTATCCCCAAATGGAACATAGACCCTCACCCAATTCACGCCAAGTTATTCTATCCTTTAATCCTTTGCTATTGCAGGTAGCTCACTCCATGTCCTCCGCATCTTTTTAACTTAATTCTCTAGTTCCCTTCTCCGTGTTTTTTCTGATCTGCCTTTATTTATATGCCCCTGTGGGTTTCAGTGCATTCTGGTTAGATCGTTCAAGTTTTCTCAGTGTTTGTCCTCTATCCAGCCCAGCATCTTTTCTTCACCTCTTGGTCCACTGGAACTTGCTCACTTATCTCTCAAAGCTCAACATAAGTGATTTTATCATACCATATAACTATATTCTGCGAAGCAATCAGTTAATGAGTCTGTAGCTAGTTAGCAGTTGTTTTATCTGTTTACACCTTTGACACTAGAATACAAAATTTTAAGTTTAGTATTAGGTTTAATTTCTGCTGAACTCTACAAATTTCCTAGTGCTATGAAAGCTCCTCTGGCCTTTTGTATTCATATTTTAGTATGTCAATCAGATCCCCTATCTTTATCTACATGTAGACTAAGATGTAGAGGGTTGCATTCTGTAGGATTAACAACTCGAGGATGAGAATCAACTGATTAGTGTGTCAAGAAAGAATTGGTAGTAACTACAAAACTTAGGATACTTGTACAAATTACTACAGTAAACCTATATGCAGAGTGAACAGTTAGTTCTTTCAATAATCTTAATCTTCTTCTTCAGCATTACGAGCCCTTGAGGTTCACTGCTGCAGATATCACCCGCCTCCATTAATCTCTCTGGTTGGCCTTTTCTTTCCAGTTGGTGACACCAATAGTTTGCAGGTCTGCCTGGACATTGTTTTTCCATCGTCTTCTTGGTCTGCCTCGTGGTCTACGACCATTCATCTCCCTTGTGTATATAGTTTTTACTTCTCTGTCATCTCACATTCTTTCAATATGCCCCAACCGTTTTAGTCTATTAGCTCTCATAATGCCAGTGATCAGTGGTGATTTAAACAGATTATGAATTTTGTTATTGCTTCAATAATTCTTTCAATAAACACATGAAAAAATATACTTTTACTTTCACAACTGAAATACAGACCCACCTTCTAGCTGACGAGTGATTTAATGGATATTGCTACATTTTTAATTACAGTAATTCGGTAATTACTGGGAAGCCAAAGTTTGAATAAGAAAAATGAGAGGAATAAAGTCGACATACCTGTATACAAAAATGGTTGAACATCAAAAGCTTGAAACATTTCCACTGACCATTGAATGTCTCTGGTCTGTTCTAGAATGCATTAAACACAATAATATATGAAAACACAAATGATAACTGCTGTTCTTTCCTTTTCCTACCTTACATTTCTCTTTCTGTCTCACAAACAGAAGCTCCATATGAATTATAATGTTGATATGTAATTTCTTGTATACAGCTAATTTACAGCTCTCCTACCCTTAAAATGCATGCTAATTTACAGCTCTCCTACCCTTAAAATGCATACTAATTTACAGCTCTCCTACCCTTAAAATGCATACTAATTTACAGCTCTCCTACCCTTAAAATGCATTCTAATTTACAACTCTCCTACCCTTAAAATGTATACTAATTTACAACTCTCCGACCCTTAAAATGCATGCTAATTTACAGCTCTCCTACCCTTAAAATGCATACTAATTTACAGCTCTCCTACCCTTAAAATGCATGCTAATTTACAACTCTCCTACCCTTAAAATGTATTCTAATTTACAACTCTCCTACCCTTAAAATGCATACTAATTTACAACTCTCCTACCCTTAAAATGCATTCTAATTTACAACTCTCCTACCCTTAAAATGTATACTAATTTACAACTCTCCTACCCTTAAAATGCATACTAATTTACAACTCTCCTACCCTTAAAATGTATTCTAATTTACAACTCTCCTACCCTTAAAATGCATACTAATTTACAACTCTCCTACCCTTAAAATGCATTCTAATTTGCAACTCTCCTACCCTTAAAATGTATACTAATTTACAACTCTCCTACCCTTAAAATGCATACTAATTTACAACTCTCCTACCCTTAAAATGTATTCTAATTTACAACTCTCCTACCCTTAAAATGCATTCTAATTTACAACTCTCCTACCCTTAAAATGCATTCTAATTTACAACTCTCCTACCCTTAAAATGCATACTAATTTACAACTCTCCTACCCTTAAAATGTATGCTAATTTACAGCTCTCCTACCCTTAAAATGCATGCTAATTTACAGCTCTCCTACCCTTAAAATGCATGCCAATTTCTGTCTCTCAAACTCTCATTCATACACACACATTTAATGGTTACCATCTCTGCACATATTTATTATTTCTATACCACACTAATGCTGTTTAATGACTGAGTTCAAGTTAGAAAATATGTAAGCTAACAATTACTTTTCTAATTTCAAGTTCACAAACTCCTGTCATCTAAAGAAGGCAACTCAGAACACAATGTCCAAACAGCAACAACTGCATAGGAAAATAATAGTTTACCCATTAAATAACTATTTTAGCCAGTGTCTTATTGTCAAGCCTCTCATTTTTCTTACATATTCAAAATGTTCTGTGGGTTTCATTTTTTACTTGACATCCAAATAGACACTTGTGTGTTATCAAGGCCCTCAAGGGAAGCAAAGAAAGATAACATAAACTGGCCATCCATGACATAAGAGTTCACAAAGGAGGATTAGCATGGGACTGGTTATCCCATCTCACAGAAAACTTTAGGAGCAAAATCCAAACACCAAGAACAAGTATAAAGAAAGTGCCTTCTGTGGGTTGGCTGACAGCCTATGCTTCATTGAGGTATAAAAAGCAGATTAAAATGAACTACTCATTTTCTGTTGTATAGATTTCAACACCCTTTCACTGTTCAACAATATCTTTGGCACTGTTTACACCAATATTGCTGCTGAGGTGACTACCTTTGGCAGCCCAATGCCTTTACCATGTAGCTCCAGCATGTATACAAAGTTCTGAGTGGCACAATGTCTTAACTCTTTCGGTACCACAGGGCAATTATATCAAATAACTTCTTATTCTCTGGCTGTAAACGCTGGGGAAAAAGTCCTGGTTGTTCGTCCACTCATGGACTTTGGTCTTGATCCAGAACTTGAGTTTTGTGTGCATATCTGTTTACAAATCTGGCTAATTTGTAAGCAGACTGCTGGTTCCCTGCCTTTCAGGCAGATGCACTCTAACTTTCAAGGAAATACTCCTAATTAGTTTACTTTTACGACATACATGTTAAGATTGGGAGCAATGGGTCTATTACACCCCCCCCCCCCCCAATGCGGTCCTGCAACTCACATGGGAAAAGAACTACTCAAAACAGTTATAAGTGTTAGGGACCAAAATAATTTTACAAACCCAAGACCTCATGATTTCATATTTCTTCAACATCTTGAGGAAAAAAGCAGACAGAGGTGTGAAGACAGCAACATTAGGCTGTTATTGTTTACTTACTGCCTGTATTTTGAACCGCTGCATGAAAGGCAAAAACTGAAAGGTGATGCCTGGCAAGCAGGCCATAAAATATACAAGCTGAAAAAGAAATAAATTAAAAATAAGTTAATCATGACATACATTCCTGCCACAAAAGGGCATTTATCTAAATTTCAGAATCAGATTGTAAATAAATAAACATTTTGTACACTAATTGATCTGCTTCTTTGCGTTCACCGGCTTTAAACTCCGGTGGAAAGTTCTGGTTGTTCGTCTCTTTCTGGACTCTAATACTGTTCTAGAAACTGTGTTGCGTGCATATCTGTTTCACAGGTCTGACTCATTTGCATGCAGCCTGTTGGTTCCTAGCCTCTCAGGCAGATGTTCTCTGAACAACATGCTTTTGGGCAGGCAGTTAGTCTATTCTTGTTTTCCCAAAAATGGTACCCCGGAACCCACACAGGGGATTAATTCATCTAATTTTTCATAGTCCGTTCAAATGTTGTTCCTGTTTAAGCAGTCGATTTTCTCACCTTTTAGCAGACTACTTCAGGCATTTGTATTCTGGGTTGACCTTCCCAAATAAAACAATTCAGATTAACATAGAGCTGGTTTATGGTCTGTATAAATGGCTGAAGCAGGAGATAAGTACGAAGATAAAAGGGTGTGAAGTAGAAGAATAATTAATGTCCTTAAGGTCAGAATATACGTTTATTTTGGGAAATGTGACAATAAACTTAATGATCAATCACATACAATATTATTGGGAAGCTCACCAAAGGGAAAGGAAAGATGTGCACAAATACAATCAAATATTTTTACCAAAGTATTTATCAAGAAATAAAAGCAACATAAATCCTACATTACAAACAAAAGGCTGGTTTACCTAACCCGATAAAATAGGCACCACACAATTATTTATTAGAACCATCTTTGAAGGAGAGATGAGCAAGGGAACTGGCTCCCCTGCATGTGTGGGTTTCAGGGGCCCCATTTGGGGGAGGGGGGAAACAGACTCACTGAACTCTTCACAAGCATGTGGTAAAAGATAACTACAGAAGGGTTTCGGTTCCTTATTTATATCTTACCCCAGTTGATGTACAGGACAGTCCAACATTTTAGAGGGTGGTAAGACTGAGTTTCCCGACTTTCTGATGTATATATATTTCTTCTTTTTCTGTGTTCGACATATAGATTGGGGGAAACAACAGGAAAGACTCACATTCCATGTACCAAAAGATAAATATGTTAACAGGAAAGATGACACGTAACAGCACTGGATGTTTGAAATCAAAAGATGGTGACTTATTAATGGGTCAAAGTAATATAATTAACAGATGGACAGAGTATATATGGGAATTTTATGATGATAATAGACCAGATGTAGAACTGCAGACCAACAATGATGGTCCACCAATAATGACTGCAGAGGTTGAGGATGCAATACATCATATGAAGAAAGGAAAAGCAACCGGGCCAGACAACATCTCACTGGAAGAAATCGAAGCACTTGGAGATTTTGGAATTGAAATAATAACTAAACTTTTAAATGATATTTTTAATAGTGGGTATATTCCAAATGACCTTTTAAAATCCATATTTATAGCTCTGCCCAAGAAACCAGGCACTATAAAATGTGAAGACCATCGCACAATAAGTCTTATGAGTCACATGACTAAGATTTTACTGAGAATAATTATGAGAAGAATAAGAAACAAAATTAAACCAGAAATCAGCGATGAACAATGTAGATTTGTAGAAGGAAATGGTACAAACAATGCCTTATCCTTATACATCCTAAGGACATTGTCAGAAAGAGCTATAGAAGTAAAGACTGATTTGTACATATGCTTCATAGACTATACAAAAGCATTTGACTGTGTGAAGCATGAAGAAGTAATCAAACTGTTAGAAAAATTAAACATTGATGGGAAAGATCTACGAATAATAAAGAATATGTATTGGCAACAAACAGCAGCTATAAGAACTAACAACTGTTTAGGTACATTTCAAAGCATAAAGAGGTGCGTACGACAAGGATGTGTACTGTCACCTGATTTGTTTTCAATATACAGTGAATATATCATGAGAGCTTAAATGGGTATGCCCGGAATTGTGGTTGGTGGGCACAATATAAACAATTTACGTTATGCTGATGACACAGTCTTGATAGCAACAAGTCAGAAAGAACTACAGGAAATGATAGACATTGTGGTGTTAGAATGGAAGAATGGGCCTCAGTTTGAATAATATGGGAAGACAGAAGTAATGGTGGTATCAAAGAAACGAATTATTCCTAAGTGTGTAATAAAAGTTGATGGTGTTATTTTAGGACAAGTACAGAAATTTAAGTATCAGGGCACATGGATAACATCAGATGGAAGATGCATAACTGAGATAAAAAATGGAATAGATAGGACAGGCAAAAACTGCATTTTATAAAATGAAAAACATCTTGTGCAATATATCCTTGTCATTGAGAGTTAGAAAAAGAATTCTTGCTTGCTACATACATCCAGTTTTAACATATGGCTGTGAATCCTGGACAATCGGTAGGCAGGCCAAACAATTTCTGGAGGCCTCGGAGATGTAGTTTTACAGAAGAATGCTTAGAATACCTTGGACAGCCAAAAAGAGCAACCAAGAGGTTTCGAAAGAGGCGGGAGCCCGAAGACAACTTATCACAGACATCAGAAGGAGACAGTCATCATTTTTCGGCCATGTTATGTTATGAGAAGAGGGAAAATAGAACGTTGTGACCACTGGAAAGATCTGTGGAAGAAGAGATAAAGGAAGACAACGAGAGAAGATGCTTGACAGTCTTGTTGCATGGCATGGAGGTGTGTCGGCACACGAACTGATACATGCTGCAGGAGATCGCAGATTATGGAGAGGCATGATCGCCCACGCCAGTCCGTAGGGCACCTGATGATGATGATATATATATATATATTATATAACATGTACTATTTATATATATATTATACTTATATAAAATTAGGCTAGGCGGCTGTACTATCTTCATCCCCCAACCTTTAATGAAAAGGAAGGAAACGTAACGTAATGTGAGGGGGAAGATAAGAAGATGGGGAGACAGTAAAAGATCAGTTACAGTCACTCTGATCCTAACCTAATGAAACCAGACTGGCAGAACTTTGTTTTTCTACTTCTAATTATCACTTACCTCATGAACTATAAGGGAACCCCAAGTAGCAATTTGAAATTTGGTGTAGTTGTTTGTCATATAGTTCCAGGCATCGGCAAACGGTTCTTTGATAGGATTTGCCGGAAAATAATCCAGGACATTCTCCGAGGAAAGCACTGGGAGTGATATATTCTCCATTTTTAAAATAAAAACTTGAAGCTACTGTCTACAGAATTCCACAGACAAGCAGGCAGACGTGAGGGTGCCGGTACCGACCAGTGGCAATAACAATTCTAAAGCTGAAATTATTTCTTTATTCTTTTAAAAATATACTATGAATTACACTAATGTATAACATTAAAAATCTTTTTTTATTTAATAATAGTTTTAAAAAATTTCACATATGCATATTTTATATTAGATCTAAACCGTGTAATCGTATTTTGTGTTATTGGTTAAGCAGTAAAATAACAAGCTGGCAATATGACTCCACCCAGATGTGACCTCAGGGAATCCCCAAATGATTCGCCCATGAATTAAACTAAAGCGTTTGGTTGGCTATTACTCTGTGGTCTGATTCTTCGTCTCATCTGTTGGGATTCCGGTGGTCAACTTTAAGTTTAAAGATAAGTGAGAATGTAGATGAAACTACATCGCACCGAAGTTCCAGTATGATTTTTTTTTTTTAATTTTTTTAATTTTGTATAATAATTATTATTAACATCTCAATAATCAGAAGCAGACAGCTACAAATCACAGAAACCCTGTTCAACCGTATATATCACAATGAAAGTTGCGACACAGGGAATTGTTGGCACCTGTCCGTATTTCTAGACGATAGTGTTAGATTGTTCTATGAGGAGGTATGGGACTCACAGCCTATGGCGATTGCGAGTGTTTCAAGCAAGACCCGCCTGCGTTAAAAAAAAAGTCTTCTGTTGTCAACTAGTCAGATTCCGTCTCCTCGATAACGGTTGACTAGTGGATCTCCAAAATGCACCGTCTTTTTCCTGGATGTACTCTCCGACTGCCGTGTGTCCATTTCTGAATGTTACCTACCCAGTTGTATCAGTGTCTGCCGCTTGCCTTCAGCTTTTCTTTTCTGTTTGGTTTTTATAACAGCGATATGTTTTGTAATATAGCCACAATATTTTTTTGTTATTTCTTTTAGCAACTTTCTTTTTATTACTAGCCTCTTCAAAACTGCTGTTCGTGTTTGTTTCTATGAATTGTGACAAATTATTCATGTATCAAAGGACTCAGTGTGATCCTCTAATTGTTTGTTATTGTACAAATCTGATATGTGTCCCCTTGTGGGCTCCGGGACCCATTGTGAGTTAAACAAAAGTAGACCCACTGCCTACCTAACAAGCATGACGTAGGGACATCCTTCGAGGAACCTCTGAGAGGCAAAGAACCTAAAGCCCGCATTCAAATAAACCAAATGTGTAAAACGGATGTGCACACAACACTCAAATTCTGAAACAAGACTAAAGTCCAGAAGTTGGCGAACAACCAGAACTTTCCGTTGCAGTTTACAGCCGGTGAACGCGAAGAAAAAACATAATATTTAACTATGTTGAAAGTATTTATGACTACTTCTGTTCCATTCGTAACTTCTGTTTCACTTTTGCAAAACAGAAGACGCTAAGTTCTTTTTAACGCAAGCTGGTCTTTCTTATCACAATGGCCATCGCAATAGGATGTTATACCTATACTTCCCGTAACGCTGTGGCGCTCTAGCGTCCGGATTCCGAAAAAGTGGTCTGCACAGAGGACTTAATGTTTTTTTTTTTGTTTATTAACACCCACTGAAGGATAAAGTTAAAGGTAATCTAGACAGAGACATACATTGATACAATTGGAAGGATAACATCAAAAGATGGACGAACTGGAGGTTTTTTTGGCGGTGCGCAACGGTTCGAAGTACCTGCACCTCTTAAGGCCTATAGGCATCACATTTTTTTTCAGTGCTACCGTATTAAACACTGGTGAGTACCTGGCCTTTTGTGTCTAGAGGCTAAATGGGAAAAACCCAGACGATTAAAAGTCCGTCTTGCCTTCCCTCTGAGCTTCGAGCATCCAACAGAACCCCTCGTCACTTTCCACTGCAACAATCTCACCAGCCTGTGGTGATCCATCTGCTCCTCCGAACTGTACACGCTCTCCCACAAGGCACAAACTCCTTATCGTGCATCAGTATTTCACCAAGCTAGGCAGAGCCAGCCAGTCTGTCTGCCTGTTCATTTCCCAACACACCGACGTTGCCCGGAGAAAAAATCCAGACAATACTCCTCACCCGTGTCCTCCGCAGTGAAGCATGCCACTCTGCACGAAGCATGCCTGTTCTGACCTTCCTCAGAATGCTTTCTGAGTCAGTTACAATCACGATGTGTGTGTGTGTGTGTGTGTGTGTGTGTGTGTGTGTGTGTGTGTGTGTGTTGTGTTCTCTAACCACCGAAATGCTGCAGTGACGGCCTCCACCTCCATTCTTAAGCTGGATGTTGTGGTATCATTTGCTAGGCTCTCCTGTACCAAACATCGACTATTTACTTTTGCTAAGAAACCCTAAGCACTTCTTTTGCGTCTTGACACTGAACAGTCTGTGTAAATAATTACATCC